>CAUYLZ010059834.1:0-102691 GCA_963573645.1 Pithecia hirsuta | reverse complement strand
AACCCACCACCCGAGCTGCCCTCCCACTTCGCGCTCTGCGGGGGGGGGGGGCGCGGCCCCCCCGCGCCCCCCCCCCCCCCCCTCCCCGCCCCGCCCCGCCCCGCCCTTATCCTTCCGGGCAACTTGCCTAGTGAGTAGGGAGCCAGCAAAAAAAAAAAAAAAAAAAAAAAAGTGCTAAGGCTCGATTTATCCAACACTGAGATCAGTGAAAGAGCAGCAGGTGGAATCAGACCTGAGAGAAGGAGAAAAGAGTGCGTCGATCGCTCTGGTTTTGCCTATGCACCAACCACAGCACACTCCATGCTGGCCTCTTGGAATGCCCTGACCCATCCATCCTTGTCCACTTGACCTGATTCTTCAAGGCTCGAATGCCTTCAAGAAGCCTTCCCTGACCCTACACTCCGATCCCACCCTAATATGAGGTATGCCTCACACCTCTACAGCTGTCCGTGGCTCCCCGGACTCCCCTGACAAATGCCCCTAAGCCCCTCTGTGACCACCCTCAGCTCAGACAAAGCCTGTATAGTGAGGGACCTGGTTGGATGGCTGTTTCCCTCTGGACTCAGATATGATCCCTTTTCACTCCCATCCCCTCCTGGAGCAGCAAAGTCCTCAGGGTCAAGTTACCTTCCTCAGCGAAGAGCAAACCCCAACCTGGGTCCAATGGGCCTCAAGGACTGACCCCATCTCCCAGCTTAGAAAGAGTTGGTTTGGACTCGATTGCAAGTCATCACAAGATTCATGGCTCTCTGGCAGAAGCTGCCAGAGTCTTCTTTCCTGCATTAACCAGAGTGTCCTGATAACAGAGAGACCACTTAGGCTGAATTCAAGATATTCTTTCAGTATGTGAGAGTCCCCCAAGGCCACACCCCCCTCACTTGGGAATAGGAGACCATGCTTCCACCTGCCCCCCTCCACTGCCAGGGGATAACTAGCTTCTGAGTAAGGCTGTTCCCTCCCTGAGGCCTCCCTTCCCAGGTTGGCTGCAGGTGGGCATCCACTCTTCCCCTTCCAACTCTCTTCAGAGGCTCATGGGCCACAGGCCACAGGTCTAGCCCTCCCTTCACTGACCCTCTTGTCCTCACTAACCTGGGTCTGTCTAAGCCTTCTTCCCTGTAATGGATGGGTTGCTCTGCCAAGGCCTGGCATGCAGGTTGGAGGTGCTCAGGAAACCTCAGCTCAGAGCTATGATAGGACAGAGCAGGAGAAAAGGCCAGATTGGAGGTGTGGCCCAAGAAACTAGGAGAGCAAAATGGGACAGGGTCTGTGTTCTCTTGACCACCCAAGGTCTAGGAGTCTCCAGACTGGTCAACTTCTGGAACCAGTAGCACCTCTCTGGGTCCAGCAAACTTCTCCCCACTCCCAAAAAAGGGCCTGATCCCTGCCCAACACCAGGGGATCCCTCACCTCATAATCTGGACATAGGGAAAGGGGCACAGGGTGATGGTGGGAGAGACTCAACAAAGAGTCAGTCAAGCCTGGGTCCCTGTCACTGCTGCCCTTGGCTGCCCACGTGGTCCTCATTTGGCCAAAGCCTCAGTTTCTCCATCTGTAAAACAGAGCCATGAGGCACCCATCTCCTGAGGTTAAAGAAACAAAATATGTGAAGCAAGTTCTAGGCCCTGGAGTTGCGGGGTGGAAGAGCCCCTCCATTGGAGCGTTTGGGAAGGCTTCCTGGAGGAAGGAGGGGGACCCGTGGGAACGGTCTAAGCTTTTCTGGGATCTGGGAGGGCACCGCTGCCCTGAAGGCATTTCAGGCTAGTCCTGCTGCTCTCTGACTTTGCGCCATCACACTCAACAAACAGCTAGAGCTCAAAAGTTGCGTTTCAGTCTTCCCATAAAGCGACAGAGGAGCACCTGACACTTGATAAGCGCTACAGGGGTTGCATGGTGGTGGCAGTCATTATTACTTGTTGAAGGACCCTCGCCACTCACACGCGACCTGCCGACCTTTCCCTGAATGGCGGCAACTCCAGTCAGGCGGGCTGCGTCCTAGGCGGATGCAGACCCTGGGGAAGTCTGGAATTCCTCACCCCGACCCTCGTCCCGGAGGCTCAGGCTGGCCCTGCCAACGGGACTGGTAGGGCGGGGCGGCGGGGCACCCTCCTGGGCCACCCTGCCCACAGGCCCCTCCTCCTGCCAGACTCGCCGCCCTTTGCACGGTCCTGGGAGAGGCGGGGCGGCGGTGACTGCAGCGAAGTGCAGGAAGCCGGGCGGCGGCCGCCAGTGAGGAGGAGGAGGAGCCAGCAGACTTGGGTGGCTCAGCGCCGCGGAGGCCAGAGCCGCGGACTTCCCCAGTAGTACCGCGCCGCTCCGCCCCGGAGTGACGCCCTCCGCCCATGGGCCTGGCCGAGGGCAGCCGGCGGGCGGCGCGGAGGAGGCGGCGACAGGTGGCGCGCAGCAGGGCCGGAGCCGGTCCCGGCCATGGCCGCCTCAGAGCGGCTGTACGAGTTGTGGCTGCTCTACTACGCGCAGGTGAGCCCGCCCCGCCCCGTGCCCGCACCCGCGGTGCCCCCAGCTTCGCGCGCCCCGCGCCTGCTGCACCTGTGCCCCGCGCCGCTGGGGCCGCGTAGACGCGCGCGCGCGCAGGGAATGCTCCAGCTCCGCACCCACGTGTGTGCCCCAGCCCGCCGGGTGCCTCTGGCACTTATGCCTTGGGTACAGAGCTCTCGGTCGTGCACTTCACAGCAACCCCCACAGCAGGACCGTGAACCCTGAGTCTTTCTTGCTGGAGGAGAGTGGCCTGGGCCGAGGCGGCCGGACACTTCGCCTTTTTACGAATGGGGAAACTGAGGCCTGGAGAGACTTGGAGACTGGACAGGAGGCTAGGGGGAGGGAGTCTGAATTTGCATGTCGGCTGCCTCTCCCGTGGGCGCGGCCCGATTGGGTGGTCGTGGCCAATGGCTCTGGGAGTGTGGGCCAATGCAGGGGGCTGTGTGGGCTGACTAGGGAGGGTGTGTGGAAGGGGAATGCTCCCACCGCAGGTTCTTCTTGAGTTGCATTCCTCTCCCCCCCCACTCCTACGAACAGGCTGTGATAAGCTCCTCCCTGACTTGAGACGACCCCACCCGACCCCCATTCTGGGAGGTGGACCCAGGACCTCTCTAGGAGCAGAAGAAAACGTTTTGCTCTGAATGCCCAGGGTGAGGGTGGGGCGTTGAGGCCCTGGGGAATGTCCGAAAAGGATGGAGGGAGGCCCTTTCATCCTGAGCTCCCACCCATCTCAGAGAACACTTCAGGTGTCCCTTCAGCTGAGAACCTGGTGTCACTGAAACCGTCTCTCACACATAGTCCCCCATTTTCCTTCTGCACCCACAGCAGGGAGGGATCCCAGGGTAACACCTCCCTCCCCTTCACCCAGCACCTCCGTCCCTGCACCGGCCTGGCATCATGCTCCTGGCTCAGGTGTGCCCTGGGCACAATGGACCATTGTGTGCCCTGAACAGTTTGTCACTGGGGGGAATTCATGCTCAGGCACACTGGCGCTCCATGAGGAGGCTAGCCCACTGTCTCCCGGAGACCTGGAGTCCAGGCCAGAAGGACCACAGCCTCTTTAGTCTGCTCAGGCTGTGAGAGGTCAAGGCCCCTGGCAGGAGTCCAGGCATGGAGTAGAGTCCCTCTTTGGTATAACCCAGACCAAACTCGACTTCTCAGCCTCTGCTTCCTGCCTGTAAAACTGACATAGCCCTGGCTGGCTGTGGTGGCTCATGCCTGTAATCCCAGCACTTTGGGAGGCCGAGGCAGGTGGATCATGAGGTCAGGAGATCAAGACCATCCTAGCCAACATGGGGAAACCCCATTTCTACTAAAAAAAAATAAAATAAAAATTAGCTGGGCATGGTGGCACATGCCTGTAATACCAGCTACTTGGGAGGCTGAGGCAGGAGAATCGCTTAAACCAGGGAGTCAGAGGTTGCAGTGAGCCGAGACTGCACCACTGCACTCCAGCCTGGTGACAGAGCAAGACTCCATCTCAAAACAAACAAAAACAAGCAAACAAACAAAAAACCTGACACAGACGTGACCTCAGGGGCTTCCTGGACTCTGCGGAGAGGTAGCTGTTATAGCTGGTCCATACTAGAGAAGGCTTCTGTTTCCCTGGCCCCATTGGGTCCCCTCGCCCCAGCCTCTCTGCCTCCATCTCCAGGAGCTGTGAAGGAGCAGAGGGTATGAAGAGAAGCCTACCCTAGTCCTTCTTCCTCTGACTGTCCCACAGCTATGGGCAGGTTCTAGGTGTGTGAGCAGGTAAAGGGGGCTTAAGTCAGGTGATGAGTGTGAGGGATGTTAATGACAGGTCTTCGGGCTGGGTGGCAGGCTGCTGCGGGTGTCTTGGTATCCCCCAGGACTGTAACTCCAGCACGGTTGCCTCCTGATGTCCCATCTTACTGAGCTCTGCACATGGCCACCACACCCACCGTCCTCTCAGGTGGTGTTTAGGGCTCGTATCTGTGCCGAGCCTCCCCCTCCCAGAGCTCTTCACCTCACAGGGTACGTATAGAGCATAGGCTGGCAGGTTGCAGCTTTGGAAGCCTGAGCAGGCAGGGGGCAGCCTGGGGCCAGGCAAACAAATCCAGGATGTGAGCGCAAACCCAGGAGCCAGGCGGGGCCAGGCTGCCTGGGAAGAGGAAGCTAGCGCCAGCCTCCCAGCTCGCCTTCCTGCCTGCCTGCTCCTGCTCCTGGAACCCCAAACCCAGGGAGGAGTAGTGCTTGCGACTTTAAGTCCTGTTAGGGACCTGTTGTGTGTGTACTTGGGGAGGGGGAGTGTAAGGTAAGGGGCGGAGCTGAAAGAGGGTGTTTAGAGAGCCTTGAGTTGGCCAGCAACCCAGTCAGCAACACGTGCACCCCTCCCTTCAGCTGTGAGAGCTGACATCAGCTGGCAAACCTGTTTCCCCAGTTGTAGGTCTGGGTGGGGATGGAAAAGGGGGAGTAACCCCTTCCTGCCCTTTCTCTTCCTTAAAGACCCCAGATTTAGACTCACCCACCCCCTCCCCCTGTGGGCCCAGCTTAACTGGGGGCCTCATAGTGAGGGAGGGGGCTGTGGGTGGCTGCTGAGGGAAAAGGGAAGGAGCAAGGCACCCCAGGACCTCACTCAATTTGAGCTCCTTAGGGCCCTGGTGGGGAAACCAAGGCAGGGTCTTACCGCAGTTGTCAGACCTCACATGTAGTAAGTGCTTCTTGGATATTAGCTGAATGACTGGGACTGGATAGAGGAGGTGGGTCCCACGGCAGTGACCAGTGAGGAAGTCACCCCAGAGGAGGCTGAGTTTGGGCTTTGAGGGCTGAGAGGAAGGAACAGCAGGAGCAGTGGGACAAGAAGCAAGTTGTCAGGAGTGGGGGCAGGGCAGAGCTAGTCAAGCAGGCCTGGTGGACAGGTGGGGGCTCATCCAGAGGACTCATCATCCGAGCCCACCAGAGTTCCCCCAGGGAAGGCACAGGAAGGGCAGGAGAGTATTGGGGGACGGGGACAGCACCTGATGGGCTGGCGGTTGGACAGTTAATGCCATATAGCATGCAGATGAGGGGCCCCTGTTCAGACCGGAGCGGCAGTGATGTTCAGCATCTCCCCAGTGAATGGGGTCACAGCGTGAGGGGGCACTGAATGTGGAAGGGCACTCAGGGTCACAAAGGTCAGGGCAGAACAAACCCTCAGGTGACAGGAGGGAGCAGAAGCTGAACTATCCAGCTATGCCGCTGAGGCCTCAGAGGGGTCCAGGGAGGTTAGGTCAGGCTGGAGGCAACCACGTCTTGCGTACACTTCCCCCAGCACCCTCTCCCTGACTGATGATCTCTACTGCCTCTTAGAAGCCTGGCCAGGCCTTGACCGGGCACAGTGGCTCACACCTGTAATCCCAGCACTTTTGGGAGGCAGAGGTGGGGAGATCACAAGGTCAGGAGAGCAAGACCATCCTGGCCAACAGGGTGAAACCCCGTCTCGACTAAAAATACAAAAAATTAGCCAGACATGGTGGTGTGCATCTGTAGTCCCAGCTACTGGGGAAGCTGAGGCAGGAGAATCACTTGAACCCAGTAAGCAGAGGTTGCAGTGACCCAAGATCACGTCACTGTACTCCAGCCTGGGCAACTAGGACCTTATCTGGTCATATTCCTTCCTGGGCCTCAGTTTACCTGACGGAAATGGGTAAAGGGAAGGTGGAATCACTTCCTTGGTGCTGTTACCCAGGCACCTGAAGGAGGAGGGCCCGCAGTGATGGGGAGATGAGCACACAGCCCAGGATTGGGGTAGGCACTGGTAATTCCTGGAGCTATTATGACAACTGGAGAGCTGATAGGGAAGTGTGGGGTAGAAACAGGGTCAGTTACTATGGGCACCCTGGAAGGAAATTCCATTTTCCATAGTGATAGTACAAGGGGATGGCCAGCTTTTGAGCCACTTGCTCGAGCGCACTCCCATTCTGTGGAGCGTACGTTCATTTCAACAAATTGGTACTTTCCTTGCTTAAAAAAAAAAGTGCAAAGGGCTGATCAGGCCCCGGGGCAAGGTGGGTGACATGCAGATCAGAAGGTTCACCCTTTCAGCACCCCCTCTCCAGATAAGGGGGAGAGACTGGCCCAGCCACCCAGGTACTCAGACCACTATCCTCAGTTGTCCCTGCACCAGCAAAGTCCCATCTCCCTGCTTCATCCCATGGCCTAAGGTCCTCCAAGCCTGACCTCCAGTCCTGGTGATGTAGCCAGAAGTCACTTTATCTTGACATTATCTTCCCCATCCTGATACTGAATCGGGGGACCCCCCCTAGGCCTGAGATAGGCTATTCTGCATAGACCCCACCCTGTCCCACTTCTGCTTGTCTGTCCCTGAAGATGGAGTGCTCACTACCGCCCAGGCAGCTCTAACTGAGAGGAGTCACCCACTCTTGAGCTGTGCTCTTCTCTCGCTTCCTGCTCCTAGCTCTTCCCTGGGGTCCATTAACACCTCTTACTGTCACTCACAGAGGGGACTGGGGGTTGTTGCCTGAAATTCAGGGAGCTCGGGCAGGCCAGGGCCCCTGGATCTGGAGCTCCACTCACCTTACCCTGACCTCTAGTTGGGTAGGTGTGGCTGGAGAACTGTTACCCATGAAGCAAAGGGATGGTTTTGAAGAAGTTTATGTTAAGTAACAAGCTACTGAGAGTTAGAATGAGGACTAGACTCCGGAACCCATGCCCTCACCACTGATTCGCTTGCTGAGAGGCACCAGACAGGAACGGGTCTTACAAAGGGCGTTAATGCCCCTAATGGGGGCATTCAAGCAGAGCAAACAAGAGCTAAGCACAGGCAGACCGGTGGGGCTAGAGACAGTGAGTAACGCCCTTGGGCCTGGGCATCCAGTGGGTTTGGGGTGTGGAGGCTGGAGGTGAGGTGGGCACCACCCACGCAGGGCCTCAGATGTCGGGGAAGACTGTGGATTTGCTCCAAAGATGTGCGCTTATGATAGAGCACGTGGCTAGCCGATCAGGCCGTGATGGTGAAGGATGCCTACTCGAGGCCCACTGTGCGCTGGAGTTGGGGTATGTCAGGCAGGGTCTGGGAGCAGCATGGTGGCAGGCAGCTCAATGATCCCTGTCACCTTGGCAGACAGCCTCCTGTACATTGGTTGTACCAGTGTTACAACCACCAGCCCTCAGCTCTCTGGGTTACTTCAGAATTCCAGAGGAGTAGCAGTTTCATGCCCACCCAGGGACTGTTTGAGCCTAAGCAGCCCTCAGGAGCCCCTCATCCCCAGCACTCTCAAGTGCCCTCACAGCTAGGTGGCCATAAGTTGGGGTCACTGTGGAGGTGACCATGAGACCCCCTCTTCTCAGGGACACTGGCCTTCCTCGTTCCCACAACCTGCTCCCTGCCGCAGGACCTGAGCATCACCTATGGGCCCAAGGGCCCTGGAGAGGACTTGGCAGGTGTCGCTGCTCCCAACCTACCCTTAGTTGGGGGCAGGATTGGGGTCTTGACCCAGTTAGGTTGGGCAAGGGCCTGGACTGTCCCTGACCCGTGTGCCTGCTCAGAGCTGGCAAGGGAGAAAGGACCCATGACTGACCAAGGCAGAGTCTCCGAGAGGGGCATGGGAAGCCTAAGCGTCATGGCCACCCTTCCCAGGCCCTGGACCCTCACATGCAGTACTGCCACCATGCTCTCATCCCCTGCCATTCTCTGCCATTCTCTGCCTTCTGACCCTGGCTTCCTGATGGACTCCCATGCCCCGGCACACTGCCGTCTCAAGCCACAGTCAGAGCTGGCCTGAGGCCTTCCGGAGAGAAAAGGTGAGACCCAGGGAGGCAGGACAGGCAGCTACCCCACTCCTGCGTAACACTGTGCTTTGGAGACCTCCTCATCTCCTCTCAGAGCCCATGAAGGCTGCTTGATTGCCCCAGGCCTGAACCCACCTCAGCCCAACCTGCTGAAAGTTTACAGGACTGGACAGGCCAAGGGTGTGGTTCTAGGGACAGAAAGCAGGAGTGTGTAGAGAGTGAGGGACCCATCCCTGTCCTGGGAGGGCCACCAGGAGGCCATCATGTGGCCAAAAGCCCAACTCACACGAGGCAGTGGGGCATAGGGTGTGCAGAGGCCTGGACAGGAGGATGTGAACCACAGAGAGGGAGAGGCGGAAGCTGGAGAAGCAGGTCCTGGTTGGACCAGCAGCCTGGAATGCCAGGCTCTGCAGTTGAGCCTTTATGGGGAGGGGCTAGACACGGCCAAATTTGGGCTTTCAGGTGCTCGGTAGAGCTGCAGCTGGCAGGAAGACTCACATTTTAAGTGACTGCCTTGACTGGGGGCAGAAGAGGGGAAGACAGCATTGGGACATTTTTTAAAGCAGCCAGGGGTCTGTGGGGCCGCTGAGGCAGGGGTCAGGGGTCACATGGTCAGCATGGGCTGGCTGGCTAGCGATCATGAGTGACCCTGGCCTAGAACTAAGGTCTGGCTCTCAGCATCCTCGAAGGTACACTGAAAACAAGGTAGTAGATAAGGCATCCCCTGTGGGGCATGCTGTTTCCCCATCTGTAATGGGAGAGGTTCAGAGGAAATGGTCCAGGACCCCTGGCCACCTCTGCTGTCTCAGGATCTGGGTATTTGGGGCTCCCTGCTGCTTGGTCAGGAGGAGGCTGCCAGCAGGAGAGGTCAGTAAATGTAACTGACAGACAAAATGTCATGGCTTTGTGGGTCTGCACCTTGGTGGCCCCGGCACCTCTCTGAGTTGCCTGGGCTTCAGATCTGCACTTCAGTGCCCAGAGCTGCTCTGCCTAGGTTTTTTGTGGGTCTGGCTTGGGTCTGCTGTAGTCAGGCCCCTTACCCTGGGGCCATTCAAGCCTGGTCTACAGGCTGCAAAAATTAGCCATCCATCCAAAGACAGTTCTGGAGGTCCTTGGGTGTGAGGTCCATGGCCCCTGGGGAGCAGCCTCAGACCTGCTGAGTGCTGACCATGGTGTGTCCCTTGCCTCTTCATCCTTCTCCACTCTAGCTCCCCCTGTCCACCTCTCTGACTCTAGGAAAGAAGGCTGCCTTCTGGACTCAGTTGGTTGGGAGCTCCACATGGGGCCAGCCTGGAGGAGCTCCTGTATAAGCCACAACCCACCCTTATCCCCTGGGAGGGGCTTAGAGGTTAGAGCAGATTCTGGCTAAGCTAAGATTTATCAGCTGTGTTCCTGAGCAAAGAGAACTGCAGAATCCAGGTGAGGTAGCCAGGACATGGCGGGGGAGCGGGGTGGGGCAAAGGTATGGTTGAGTCTTCCACAACAACCCCTGTGGCCTGAGGCCTTGGGCGTAGGTCAGGGAACTGTGGGTGCCTTGAGTGAAGGGTACTGCAGCAGCAGGATCAGAACCCTCGCCTGGATAAGAGATCTTCCAGGTCCAGACCTCGTGCTTGTGAAACTAGTCTCTGGCCCACAAGCCCCACCCAGGACAGGTGACCCCTCCCCTCTGTACCGGGCCCCGCCCTCAGCGGAGGCCATGTCGCTTGCAGCCTCTCTGACTGGGGCCCAGGGTGCCCCGGGCCCCCCCTACATCCCTGCGGTCTGCCGGGAGGAAGCGGCCTCCCTCCCCCACCGTGACTCTGCGCTTCCTGCCCCAGCCCGGGGCGGAGGAGACGTTTCCCGTTCACACCAGTTTTCCTGGCGGCGCCTAGACCTGGGCTTAGCCACTGCCCCTCTTGCCCATGGAACCAGCTCTGGGGCCTGGGGTCCAGGTAACCAGCAAGGGTGGGTGGAGGTTCCTGAGGCAAGGCAGGGCCTGCGCATGAGGATGTGCACATGTCTGGGTCTGCCTGTCTAATGGTACCCATGTGTCCTGGGATCCACAGTTAGGGAAGGAAGGGGGAAGATGGCAGATGAGAACCCGGCCCAAGGCTCTGGGTAGGGGGTGGCTGCTGTGTGGGACACCTTCTCTAGCCCTAGCACTAACGCTTGCAGTCCTACACAGGTCTGACACAGCCAGGGGAGGGCCACAGCCACACCCCACTCATGCCCCTCCCCTGGCTGTGTCAGACCTGCCTAGGACTGCAAGCTTTAGGGAGGTGGGAGCAGAAAGTGGAGGCTGAGAGAAGCAGTGGGGTGCCCGGAAGAGTGGTCAGTATGTACCTAACTCTCTGATGCTGACCTTCCAATGTCCTGCTCTCCCCCCTCCCTCACCCATCCCCCACTCCCCTCCTCCACACCCACCGTTCTGCCTTTAACCCCCTGTCCCTGCCCTGTTTACTGCACCCCTTCTGCTCCCCCCACCATTCCCCTGCTCTGCCTACAGAAGGACCTGGGTTACCTGCAACAGTGGCTGAAGGCCTTCGTAGGTACCTTCAAGAAGAGCATCTCACTGTCCTCTCTGGAGCCAAGAAGGTGAGGCTGGATCTGCACAGAGGGTATGCAGGGACCATGCAGAGAGATTGAGGGGTCCTCAGCACTGGTGTCTCCCCGCTCCTTGCAGGCCGGAGGAGGCAGGTGCGGAGGTCCCGCTGCTACCCCTGGATGCACTGCATGTGCTGGCCGAGCAGCTGCACCAGGAGGACCTGGAGCAAGCCCTACTGCTGCTCAAGCTTTTCATCATTCTCTGCAGGTGTCCCTGCTGTCCCCTCTACGAGCAGGGGCCTAGAACTGTGGGCCGTGGGGGTGGGGAATGGCATGGTGTATTATTGCTCTGTCATCCTTGACTCCCCCAGGAACCTGGAGAACATAGAGGCAGACCGGGGCCAAGTGCTAGCACCCCGGGTGCTGGCACTGTTGACCAAGTTGGTGGCAGAGGTGAAGTGGCCTCCACCTGAGGTGGGCAGGGGGTGGATGTGGGGAGTCAGGCAATAGCCATGGCGGGGCTAACCCTCTCTCCCCACACCGACAGCTGAAAAGACGCCCGCTACCCCAGGGCCGAGGGGCCCAGCTGGAGAACGTGGCCCTACATGCTCTGCTTCTCTGCGAGGGCCTCTTTGACCCTTACCAGACCTGGCGGCGCCAGCGCAGTGGGTGAGACCCAGCCCACCGGCAGGGAACCCAGAGGAGGCAGGGGAGAAGATGGCCGTGCTGGGCCCAAGAAGGGGTGACATCCGGGCTGATGTACTTGGCCTCACCCCTACCCACCTCCACCCCACCCAGGGAAGTCATCAGCTCCAAGGAGAAGAGCAAATACAAGTTCCCTCCTGCTGCTTTGCCGCGGGAATTCAGAGCCTTCTTCCAAGGTCAGGCCCCACCCCTGCCCCTCTTGGCCCCACCTGGCCCCATCCCCAAACCCAGGCCCCTTCCTGCAGTTCCTTGATCCTGGCATACACAGGAACCACTTGGTGGTGGCTGCACGGAGGCCTGGGAGAGCCAAAGATGGAGCCAGGGTTTAGGGACAGAGAGAAGAGAAAGGACATCTTGGGCTGGAGCGAGGTCCTCCCATCAGGTGGAGGGGTGGAGTCAACCTGCCCACCCAGATTTCTCACCCTCTTTCCCTCCCATCTCCTGGATCCTTCTAGCCACTTGTACCCTCCTCTGATCTGGACCACCTTAAAACTCTCTGGTGCAATCCCTTTGTCCCCATAACCTCCACCCAGTCTCCACCCATCCTGGAGACACAGGAGGTGTCTCCACCCGCTGCTCCCTGGCTGCTGGAGAATCTGATGCCCAGGACAGCTATGGCCACCTGTTTACAGGTGGTCCTGTGAACTTCTTCTCCCTGGTGACCCTCCTCCCCTGTCTCCTCTCTCCTCTCATTGGAGGCAGACTGGCCAGGACTTTAGATGGGCTCAAGGTGGGAGATGGCCTAGATGGAGGTGGGCAGGGCTGTGAGAAGGTGGTGGCCTATTGGGATATTAAGTATCTGAGTGATACCCCATGGAGCTGTGGGCCTGGGTCTAGAGAGGGGGCAGCAGCTCCAGGTGGGAAGGCACCCCTAGGGAGCTCCCCGCCTTTATTTTCCCGTAGCATGGATGCTCTTATTAAAACAAACTGGATTTTATTCCTCTCATCATGTCCCTTGGTGTCAACCTGACACCCTCAAGATGAAATCCTAATTCTCCCACAGCCTTTCTCTCCACTTGCCGTGCTACCCAGCCTGGTTTCTGGCCTCTCATTCCCAGACTGCTACCAGTTACCCTGCCTCAGGGTCTTAGCCCATGCTGTGCCCTCTCCCCTCCTGAGAATGATGGGCATTCTCAGGCCTCCCATCAAAAGCCCATTCCCCAAGGAGGCCTCCCGCCACCCATCCAACCAGAATCAAGCCCCAGCCCTGCTCCTCTCCCTCCCCCACGCATGTGACCCAGGGCTGCTCCCTTCTGCCCTCTTGGTTTCAGTCTGTGGCCTGGCATCCTGTCCAGCTTTGCTGGCACAGGGCCAGGTGGGCCTCCTACGTATTAGGCTGTGAAAGGCCCTAGAAGTCCCTAGCAGAGGCATGGGCCGGGGGGAGGTGGCATCAGTATAGTAGATACAGCAGAGTCCCAGAGCACAGCCTGGGAAGTGCCAACTGTCACAGGGCAGAGGGAGCAAGAGATTTGCATCTGAGAAACTAAGCCCTGCTCACCACGCCATAGGGAAGTGGAGGGAGGGTGTGCTCCCGCTGGGGCCTCACTTTGGGGCGTAAGGATCTAGGAAGCTGGCTAGACTCTCAGGGCTGGGCTGTGTTCCCCTTTGGTCCCCCAAAGAAGGGTTGTGTCCCTTTCAGACCCTCTACTATACAGCCGTGACTTCTTAGACCTTCCAGGGCAGAGCCAGCTCTTCTACTTCAGACTGGTTCTTTTATGTGGCCCTGCTCCCTCTCCCCTCCACCCCAGGGCACCCACCTCTTGTGCAGCCCCCTGGGCCTATAGCCCTGCACCCTTGGTGACATTGCCCTGCCCTGCCCACACCCCCTACCCAGAGAGCCTACAGGATGCAGACCGCTTGCCTCCTGTACTGCTGCTGCGCCTCATCCACCTCTTCTGTGCCATCCTCACGGGAGGAAAGGTAGGCTGGGAGGTGAGCCTGTGGGCCAGAGAGTGGCTCCTTCCGTATCTCTCTGCTGGGTGAGCCCCTTGCCCACTGCCCATCTCTGCCCACACCTGCAGGAGAACGGGCAGATGGCTGTGAGTGACGGCTCTGTGCAGAGCCTGCTGAGTGTGGTGCGGGGCTGGGGCCATGGGCCAGCCCAGGATCCCCACCTAGTGCCGCTGGCGCTGGAGGCGCTGGTGGGTACAGTCCATGTCCTGCATGCCAGCCGCACCCCTCCCCGCGGCCCTGAGCTTCGTGCCCTGCTTGAGAGCTACTTCCATGTCCTTAATGCCGACTGGCCAGCTGGTGTGAGCTCAGGCCCAGAAGAGGCCCTTGTCACCCTCCGGGTCAGCATGCTCGGTGGGTATGGGCTCCCAGGCACTCGGGGATGGGGTACCATGAGGGGAAAGCCCAAGTGATGATGGAAAGGCCAGACTGGGCGCATGGGAAGGAAGGCTTCAGGCTGCCTGGAGGGGTCTGGGCAGCGCCTGACCCTTGACCCTTCACAGACGCCATCCCCACGATGCTGGCATGTGAAGACCGGCCAGTGCTGCAAGCCACCTTCCTCAGCAACAATTGCTTTGAACATCTCACTCGCCTCATCCAGAACAGCAAGGTGGGTGGGGCCCAGCTTGGGGGTGAGGGTCTGGAACCCAGAGGCTAGGGGAGCCACATATAGGTGCCAGGCTTCTGCTGAGCAAACATGGACTGAACGGGGCTGGTTGTTGCAGCTGGTGGGATGGCCTGTAGTTCAGTGGGAGGGTCTGGGGCATGGACAAGGGCCTGTCCCTTGGGGCCTCAAAAGGACTGGGCTTGAGGCTCAGCACAGCTCTGTGCCCCACAGAAGCGGGGCTTGTTATGGAAGGGAGGGAGCTGCTCTGCCGCCTTGTTTTCCTCTCCCTGGCCCCAAGTACAGTGGCTAGAGGAGGATGCCGCTGCTTTCAGATGCAGTGCCTGCTCCCCACCCACTCATCCCCCCAACTGCCCATCTGAGCAGGGCACGAGGGCTCAACACCCTCTCTTCCCTAGTGCCGGGCAGGGCACCTGGCAGCTGCCCTGGTCCTGCTCTAACCCCACCCTCTCCCATCTTCCTCCTCTCTCTTCTTTGCCTCCTCTACCCTGTGCCTCCCCCTCCGCACAGCTGTACCTGCAGGCCCGGGCGCCCCCTGAGGGGGACAGTGACCTGGCTACCCGGTTACTGACTGAGCCCGATGTCCAGAAGGTACCACCCTGGGGCTGACCAACTCAGACACCCCCTGGGACTCCCTCTTTGAGCTTTCCCTGCACCATAGCTGGGGGAATGAGCAGATGTATGTAAGGTCTGGTGTGGCCTAGCAATGGGTGTGGGTTCTCCATGCTGTCTCGCCTGCCTTCCAAGTCCCCATCCTAGGAAACAAGACAGAAGTGGTCTATCCCCTTCCTGGTGTTTGATTGGGTGTTGGGGTCTGGCTGCGCCAAGCTGGAAGGAACCTTCGAAACTCGACCACCCACCTCATTTCTCAGAAGGGGTGACAGAAGCCCAGACACTCAAGGATTTGGCTGTAGCCACTCACAGAGATGGGGGTCTCCCTCATGGGGCCACTTCTTCCCATAGATCCTTGCACCCACCCTCAGCAGGTCAGGTGTCCCCCAGCCCCTGACGATGCCCTCCCTGGCTCACCTTGCATGTGGGCTGTAGGAGGCTATAGGGTGTCAGTTGGCAGCTTCATAGTGGGCACCCTTTCTGGAGGTTCGACCTGTGGGCCCCAATCTCCAGAGCCCCTACCCTGCCTCTGCCTTCACGAGGTAACCCTATGTGTTCACTGCACGTGGTCATTTTCTGAGCTCTTGCATGTCTGTTCTTCTGCAAAGCAGGCAGGGCAAAGTGACTCCTCTCTGTTTTCACAGATGAGGACACTGAGGCCTGGAGGGGGAAGACCAATGCCTGAGATCACTCAGGGAGTCAGGCAGAGCCAGGACCAAAGTCCCCATGGAGCCAAATATGGCTTAGTCCCTGCTGACAAACTCTCCAAGCGCTCCCAACCCCTGACCCCCTCAGGGTGGGGCAGGGGAGAGAGCAGCATGACTCTGGCTGTCAGGTTCAGCCAGGCTGAGCCTCAGTGTCCCCACCTGGATCTAGGGGGAAGAGGCAAGGTGGGACTTAAAGGTCTCGAAGGTTCTTCTGGTTCTAACATCCTGTGATTGATTGTCCCTAAATCCCTGACCCCTGTCAATCACTGGAGGTGATGGGGCACTTGCTGGCATGTCTGTACTCATGTGTCTAGCTTTGGGGGGACAAGTTGGGGCTGGGGCCCTAACTCCACCAGAGAAAGGGGGACTGGAGGGTACAATGAGAATGTCCACCGTTGATCTGTCCCAGCGAGGCCTTTCCCAGCCTTGGCTTCTTTCCAGGCCTCTGTCAGAGTGGGTCTTGCTGAGCTGCTCAGAGAGGGCCCCCGGTCATGATAGGGTCACAGCAGTTGGGGCAAGGAGTAGAAGGCCTGGTGCTCTGACAGAGTTGCTGATCCAGCACATGCCACATGCCTTGGGGTGCCTGGCTCTGCACCTTTTTTTACTGCAGGGGGCTGCCAGCTGTGACACCCTGGCCCCTGCCTCTCCTGACGGCCCCTCCCCACCCCAAGGTCCTGGACCAAGACACAGACGCCATTGCAGTCCATGTAGTCAGAGTGCTGACCTGCATCATGAGCGGCTCCCCCTCGGCCAAGGTGAGGCTGCTGCACTGCAGCGTTAGTAGGGGTGTGGGGCGGAGTTCCAGTGACCACGTCCCCAGAACAGGCCTGGCTGGAGGCTGTGAGAATCCTGCTCCCTGGAGCAAAGCGAGTGCGCTGGGAGGTGACTGCCCTGCCCTAGGCTAACTGGGAGCTGCGTATCCTCTATCAGGCCAGGCTGGATGGGACCATTCCAGACACCTGTAGGCCCATTGCCATCTACAGCATTCTGAGACGGACTCATGTCCCCCCATCCCTCTGCAGCCCACCCCCTGCCAACACTGTGACCCAGAGGCAGAGCCACACAAGGGGACCCTAAAACATTATGCCCCTCCAGGGTTTCCAGGGGGTCTGAGTTTGCCCTGGAGCCCATGTGTATGCTCACTTCTTCCCCTTACTACCTTACACAGGAGGTGTTTAAGGAGCGCATTGGCTACCCTCACCTGCAGGAAGTTCTGCAGAGCCATGGTCCCCCCACCCATCGGCTGTTGCAAGAGCTGCTCAACATGGTGAGGGAAGGGGCTTGGGACCAGGGTTCCAAAGGCAGCCAGAACTGAGTCAGGGTTACCACAGATGGGGAGCTCTCCATCTTGGGGACCGTGTTGACTGCAGCCAGTATGTAGTGTGGCCTGGCCATGTATGTCAGTGGCCCTGGAATGAGGATTCTGGCCCTGGGGTCCTGGAAGCAACTGCATGTTAGCCAGCCCCAGTATTATCTTAGGAACATGCGTTAGGGTTAGGCCAATGCAGGCTGAAAACCAAGGTTGAGGACAGTGCCTCGGGACTATTAGTAGTGGTGGTCATCTGTGCCCCTCTGACTTTCCTGAGCCTCACACACAACCTGTGGGCAGGATGGGGTAGACCATGTTGCTGACCACTGCTGTAGGCAAGTCAATGGAGCCAGAAAAAAAAAAAGAGAGAGAGAAAAGAAGAAAAAAAAAATGGAGCCAGAAAGTCCCACTGTTGGCAGGGTGGGGTCATTTGACAACTGACCAGGGGCTGTCACTCTCTCCACCCACAGGCAGTGGAGGGTGACCACAGCATGTGCCCACCTCCGCCAATCTGCAACGAGCAGCCGGTACTGGTACTGGTGCAGTGGCTGCCGTCACTGCCCACCGCTGAGCTGCGGCTCTTCCTAGCACAACGCCTCAGGTGGCTCTGTGACAGCTGCCCTGCCAGCCGTGCCACCTGCGTGCAGGCGGGCCTGGTGGGGTGCCTGTTGGAGACACTTAGCACAGGGCTAGCCCTGGGGGCCCGCTGCCAAGAGCAGCTGCTGGCACTGCTACAAGCACTGGGCCGTGTGTCACTAAGACCCATGGAGCTGCGTCACCTGCTGCGCCCCCCGCCAGGATTGGACTCAGAACCAGGCGGAGCTGATGCTGGAAAGGCCCGGCATGCAGGTGCTGTCATACGCGCATTATCAGGCATGGCCAGGCACCAGGGTCCTGCACGCGCTCTGCGCTACTTTGACCTCAAGCCCAGCATGGCGGGCATCATGGTACCCCCTGTGCAGCGATGGCCAGGGCCTGGCTTCACCTTTCATGCCTGGCTGTGTCTGCACCCTATGGATACAGCGCCTACCCCTGCCCCCACCCGACCACTCCAGCGAAAGCAGCTATACAGGTGGGTGACTGCCAGGGGCCAGGGACATCCTGCCGGGGTGAGCAGGAACAAGCAGACATAACTGGCTTGCCTGCCCCCAGCTTCTTCACCAGCAGCGGCTCAGGGTTTGAGGCCTTCTTCACGGCAGCCGGGACCCTGGTGGTGGCTGTGTGCACACGGAAGGAGTACTTGACCATGAGTCTGCCCGAAGTGTCCTTTGCCGACTCTGCCTGGGTAAGACCCTATCCCTTTCATGTGGCCCAGCAGAGAGAGGGCTGCGGAGTCCCAGGTATGGCCTAATGTGAGGCTTCTGTTCCAGCACTGCGTGGCGATCGTCCATGTGCCTGGGCGCCGGCCCTTCAGCCAGAACCTGGTCCACGTCTACAAAGACGGCCATCTGGTCAAGACGGCACCCCTTCGCTGCCCCTCTCTCAGTGAGGTGTGCCAAGCAAGGTTTGGGGAGGCCTTGGGTAGGTAGGGAGACTTGGAACACAGTGGGCCGCGTGTGGCTGGAACCCTTGTGTCCCATGCTCCCCCACAGGCCTCAGAGTTTAGCTGCTGGGGTCCATGCAGCCATGGGGGTCACTGTGAGGAACTGGATGTAGGCGGAGCCCCAGGTTCTGTGCAAACTGACCGCCCCCCAATCCCGGCCCTACAGCCTTTTTCCTCCTGCTGTATCGGCTCTGCTGGGCACCGCACCACGACCACCACCACAGGGCTGCCCACACCACCAGTCCCCGCCACCCCGGCCTACAGTCACCCCGCCCTCAGCCGCTCCCAGTCAGTCCCGGCCTCCACTGGGCTTGGCTGGGGGTCAGGGCTGGTGACCCCCCTGCAGGAGGGCAGCATCAACTCTACCCTCGCAGGCACCCAGGACACTCGGTGGGGCAGCCCCACCTCCTTGGAGGGTGAGCTGGGGGCTGTGGCCATCTTCTATGAAGCCCTGCAGGCAGCGGCTGTGCGGACCCTGTGCACCCTGGGTATGCAGCACCCTCTACCTCTGCCCCATCCCCAGGCCAGAAGCTAGGGGTCCAGCAGAGAGAAGGCATCTCTGGGGGTCTGTCCTCTGGTCAGGCAGGCTCTGGACAGGGTTTGGCCAGAGGCCCAGCAAAGTCTGAAGCCCCCTACCTACCCCGCAGGGCCCAATGAGACGGCACCCTTCAAGCCTGAAGGGGAGCTACAGGAGCTCAGCACCAAGCTGCTCCTCTATTACTCGCCTCAGGTATTTGTGGGCCCTGGGGGAGCAACTGGCTCGACTGTGCTACTTCCCCAGCTCCCACACTCTGCCTGCCACCCCCTCCTCCCTCAGGCCCTGGCCGCCTGCCCATTCCCTTATCCCTAGGCTTGTAAGAACAACATCTGCCTGGACCTGTCCCCTAGTCATGGGCTCGATGGCCGCCTGACGGGCCACAGAGTGGAGACCTGGGATGTGAAGGTCTGTGAGCGTGTGTGGGTGCTGTGGGCAGGAGGCATGAGCATGGGGCACACGTGTGTTCGGAGCCAGCTGGGGAGCTGCGCTGTGCCTGGGGAGGGTTTGGACAGTCCAGCTCGAGAGAGCAAAACTTCCCTTCTGGGTGGTCTGCTGGGGTGGAGTAGGGCAGGAAACTGGCTAGAAGGCCCTCCTCACTGCCATCCCCCTTCCCCCAGGATGTGGTGAACTGTGTGGGGGGTATGGGTGCCCTGCTGCCCCTGCTGGAACGAGTGGCTGCACAGCCCCAAGAGGCTGAGGCAGGTCCAGCTGAAACACATGACCTTGTGGGTCCTGAATTGACCTCTGGCCACAACACCCAGGGCCTGCTTCTCCCACTGGGTAAATCTTCAGGTAAGTGTCCCTGGTGCCCGTGTTGTGGGGAGAGAATCTTGGCATGGTGGGGGTTGGAGTGCCCAAGGTCTCCCGGCCACTGGCAGGCCGTTAATGCGCATCTGTCCTCTTCCTGGTGGCCGGCAGAGGAACGGATGGAGAGGAACGCAGTGGCTGCCTTTCTGCTGATGCTGCGGAACTTCCTTCAGGGCCATGTGGTGAACCAGGAGAGCCTGGTGCAGTGCCAGGGGGCTGCCATCATCGGGGCCCTCCTGCGAAAGGTGGGGCCTGGTGGGGCGGGCATGGGGGATTAGGGGTATGGTCAGCCTGTCTGACGGCGGGGACTGAGTGGGGGAACCTGCTGCCCTGTCAGTCAGGGAGAGCCTCCTGGGAGAGGTGATGCTTGAGTGGGGTCTTGAAAGGCTGAGCAGGGTTGGGCCTGGAGGATCTGGGGAAAGGGCCAGCACAGGCTGGGGTGGGGACCTGCACAGCAGGCAGGGAGCTTGCATGTCAGAGACGGCAGGAAGCCCTAAAGGGTTCTGAGCAGGTGGGTGGCCATGTTTGTGGCCGTTATGGCTGCGCAGGGAAGGGTGGCAGCTGAGAAGCTCAGACAGCAGGCGGGCAGAGTCTGAGCCCTCACTCCAGCTCCTGTCCCACCCCAGGTTCCCAGATGGGCCATGGACATGAACGTGCTCATGTCCGCCCAGCTGCTGATGGAGCAGGTGGCGGCAGAGGGCGGCGGGCCCCTCCTGTACCTGCTTTACCAGCATTTGCTCTTCAACTTTCACCTCTGGACCCTGAGCGACTTTGCTGTGCGCCTCGGTAGGTGTGAGGACCTGAGCAAGGGGCCAGCCACAGGGCAGCTGAGTACTGAGAAGTTAGAATCCTGCTCTGGGGGCTCTGAGGGACTCACCTGATAGGAATCCAGAATGCCGTGGTATGGCGAGGGGACTGTGACTCTGCCCTGGAAGTCTGACAGGCACATGGCCCTGGCCTGGAGGATCTGAAGGGCCCAGCTCAGCCTGGTGGCCTGAGCCCCCGCTCATGCCCGCTCAGGCCACATCCAGTACATGTCCAGTATAGTTCGGGAGCACAGACAGAAGCTGCGGAAGAAGTACGGCGTCCAGTTTATCTTAGATGCTCTGCGCACCCACTACAGGTGAGCCCAGTGGGACCAAATGGGCCATGGGAGGCTGACACAGTGGCCACCGGCCTTGGGGACCGGGCAGTGCGCTCCCCTGACTCACCTACCCACCCTCTCTCCCTGCCTTTCTCCGCGACCTGGCTGGTTGTGCCTGCTGACCTGCCAGCCTGCAGCGGGAGCGTCCCCTGGCTGCCGACGACCTGCGCACCGTGCAGACCTCCCTCCTGGGCCTGGCGAGGGAGTTCCTGGTGCGGAGCCTCTCAGCCGATGACCTGCAGGTCATGCAGATCCTGCTGAGCTTTTTGGTGGCCACGGGTGATGATGGCCAGGTAGGCTGGAGGCTGGGGAGGGTGAGGCTTGGGTGAGGGGGGTGTGGGCCGAGTGGGGTCCTGGCACAGTGTGAGACCCTCCATCTCCAGGTGGTGGGTGCACTGGACCTGCTGCTGGCCCTGCTGCAGGGCTCCCTGGCACAGGAGTCCTTGGCTATCTTTCTGTTGGAGCCAGGGAACCTTGAAGTGCTGCTGGCCCTGCTGGTGAAGCCAGGGTCACTGCCCCTGCTGCCCGACCGAGTCTGCAAGGTACACCCAGCCCACCCCTTCCCCTGGCATCCCATTCACTGGAGACCCTGCCTGGGGTCCAGGGAGGCATAGTAGGCCTTGGGCCAGCGGACGAAGCTGCCTTCAAGGGCCTCTTGAGCTACACACCGGCACAGTGCCTTCCCCTCCCACGGTAACTCCTTCCCCATGATGACAGTCCCCTGATGACCCCATACAGATCCTGCGCAGACTGCAGCAGAATGAGCGGCTACCTGAGCGGAGCCGCCAGCGCCTCCGGCTGCGGGAGTGTGGTCTCCAGGGTCTAGTTGCCTGCTTGCCCGAGGGGACTGTTTCCCTCCAGCTCTGCCAGGGCCTCTACAAGCTGTTCCTGGGGGCAGGTACAACCTGGTTAGGGCCAAGTGGAGGGGGCGACATGTCAGAAAAACAGGGCAGGCAGGCGGGAAGAAGGAAGGTAGTGGCATAGGGGCCAGGGCTGGGCCCTGCCCTTCCTGGTGGGGTCAGTCCCTCAGGTCCCCCCCAACCCATCCTCCCAGATTGCCTGAACCTCTCAGATCTGCTGGCTGTGGTACAGCTGTCCCTCCAGGCTGACCTCAGTGTTCGCCTAGACATCTGTCGCCAGGTAAGTGTGAGAGGTAAAAGCTTTGGAGGTGGGGGAGGGTGGCTTCTACCCTCTGGCCTTCGCCTTGCCTATCTCACGAGGGGTCTCTGGATGAGGGTCTGGGGCAGGCAGTTGGATGCATCTTCCCTTGCTGTGCTCCGGCCTGCAGCTCTTCCACCTCATCTACGGACAGCCAGATGCAGTGCGGCTTCTGGCGCGACAGGCTGGCTGGCAGGATGTGCTGACCCGGCTGTATGTCCTGGAGGCTGCCACGGCTGGCAGTCCCCCTCCCACTTCCCCAGAGCCACCCACCTCTCCCGAGCCAGCCCCGCCCAAGCCACCCACTGAGTCACCTGCTGAGCCTTCTGATGTCTTCCTGCCCTCAGAGGCCCCCTGCCCTGACCCTGACGGCTTTTACCACGCTCTCTCCCCATTCTGCACGCCCTTTGACCTAGGCCTGGAACGGACTAGTGTAGGCTCAGGCAACACTGCTGGTGGTGGCGGCAGCAGTGGGACTCTTACTCCAGCCAGCCAGCCGGGCACTCCTTCCCCACTGGATGGGCCGAGGCCCTTTCCTGCTGCCCCTGGCCGCCACAGCTCCAGCCTCTCCAATGTGCTGGAGGACGGCAGCCTCCCAGAGCCCGTCATTAGTGGGGATGATACCTCCAACACCAGCAACCCACAGGTGAGGTGGGCCCATCCTCTGCCATCGCATGGCACCCAAGGGTGGACACTTCTGGTACACAGGGCTGGCAGTGTAGCCTCTCCAAAGGTGTGGCCCTGTCTGACCAAGGTTGCAGCTGCGGGTTGGGCCTGTTGCTGTCCCCTCATAGCTCTCATCTGCAGTTGTGTTCCCAGAGGGCTCCTGGAACAGGGCGAGTCATGACGAGCCACAGTGGGTGACACCAGCCAGGCTTCAGAAGGGCCCTCAAGAGAGCCAGTAGGGCAGAGACCTTACAGGGTCTAAGGGTGGCAAACTCCAACAGCCCTGCCTGGGCTTCTGGGTTTGGGGATGGGCCTCTGCTTATTCTATGTGAACTGCCTCATCTCTCGAGAGTCTGGCAAGACCCCAGGATTCTGCCTGGAATTCAGGTAGTAGCTGAGACCCCTATACCGTTCTTCCAGGCCCTCAGTGCCAGGCTGGCTTTTAGCCAAATGTGCTGCCTCCTGGGTGGCCACCACAGGAGGGGTGCTGAGCGGGGATGGGTGGGCATCAGCCTGATTCCCTCCCTTTGCAGCCCACAAGCCACACCCACACCACCACCCTGTGCCCACAGCAAACCTCTGAGGAAGAGTTGTGCAACCTGCTTACCAACGTGCTATTCTCAGTGACATGGCGAGGCGTGGAAGGCAGCGATGAGGCTGCCTGGCGGGAGCGTGGCCAGGTTTTCTCGGTGCTCACCCAGCTGGGGGCCTCAGCCACACTTGTGCGCCCACCAGACTGCATCAAGCGCAGGTGAGAGGGCAAGTCTGGAGGGGGAGGGGCTTCAGGGAGCCCTGGAGGAAGGAAGGAAGACATCAGGTAGACCCCTGAGTTCCTCACTTACCCACCAGCCTCCTGGAGATGATGCTGGAGTCAGCCCTGACCGACATCAAGGAGGCCCCTGTCGGGGTCCTGACCAGCCTCACCCAGCAGGCGCTTTGGCTGCTGCGTCTGCTGCAGGACTTCCTGTGTGCTGAAGGCCATGGTAACCAGGAGCTGTGGAGTGAGAAGGTGCGACCTCTCAGGCGTGAGCCCCATGAACACTCATGTTCACACAAGCCAGCAGGCGTCTGGTCTGGGAGGTGGGTGGGTACACGTGTGCAGCTGCCGGTGCATCAGCATGAATGCATGCGACTTGCCTGTGTGTACAAACCCTACCTGGCCCCCAGCTCAAACTTTACTTTGCTCCCTTTCCATGGACTCCTGGCCTCCTTTGGTGATGTCTGTTGGGAACCTGTCATCTGTGGCAGCTCTTTGAAGGTGTATGCAGCCTGCTTGATCGCCTGGAAGCCTGGCCCCACCTGGCCAATGGCACAGCTGATCTCCGTGAGATGGCACAGATTGGCCTGCGGCTTGTACTCGGCTACATCCTGCTAGAAGACCCACAGGTGAGCACAGGGTGAGCATGGGGGCAGGGGCGTGGGAGGTGTCAGGAGCTCCGAGAGTGGCTGGGTGCCACTCATCCCCCTTGCACCCACAGCTGCATGCCCAGGCCTACGTGAAATTGCACATGCTGCTACAGACTGCAGTGCCAGCCCGCCGAGAGGAGGCCTGCTACGTTCTCTCCAAGCTGGAGGCTGCGCTGGGGCGAGCACTGAACACCTCTTCCTCTGAGTCAGCCGCTAATGAGGCAGGGCCCCCACCTGCAGCTGCAGCAGCTACAGAGCGCTGCTCCTGGCTGGTGCCGCTGGTGCGCACACTGCTAGACCGTGCGTATGAGCCGCTGGGGCTGCAGTGGGGACTGCCCTCCCTGCCACCCACCAACGGCAGCCCCACCTTCTTTGAAGACTTCCAGTCTTTTTGTGCCACACCCGAATGGCGCCACTTCATCGACAAACAGGTGCCTGGAGGTGGGCGCCCAGGAAGAGGAGTGAGGGCTGGGGCTCACATCGAGCACTGTTCTTCTCTCCCTGCCCAATCCTCCAGGTGCAGCCAACCATGTCCCAGTTCGAAATGGATACATATGCTAAGAGCCACGACCTTATGTCCGGCTTCTGGAATGCCTGCTATGACATGCTCATGAGCAGTGGGCAGCGGCGCCAGCGGGAGCGCGCCCAGAGTCGTCGGGCCTTCCAGGTGTGCCACCCGGCGTAGGGGACGGCGTGGGGGACGGGAAGCTGCTTCACACATGCGCCCAGGGGACAGCTGACGAGGTGGAGAAACGGAGGTAGGACAGGCAGCAGCCAGAGGACTGACCTATTCTCCCTGCCCCAGGAGCTGGTGCTGGAACCTGCGCAGAGGCGGGCGCGTCTGGAGGGGCTGCGCTACTCCGCGGCGCTGAAGCAGCAGGCAGCGCAGCACTCCACGGCCCTGCTGCACTGGGGGGCTCTGTGGCGCCAGCTCTCCAGCCCCTGCGGGGCCTGGGCGTTGAGGTGGGCTGGGCTTGGGGCGGGGTTGCTGCGGAGGGGTGGGGCTTGGGAGGGAGGGAGCCGGAGGGAGCCACCTGGAGCCCCAGACTGCCTTTGGGGTGGGGTCAGGGAGGGATGGGGGTGTCTACAGCCTTCTACCCACCCATGACCTGGGGGACATTCTGCAGAGACCTTCCCACCCCCCGCTGGAAACTGTCCAGCGCTGAGACATATTCACGCATGCGTCTGAAGCTGGTGCCCAACCATCATTTCGACCCTCACCTGGAAGCCAGCGCCCTCCGCGACAATCTGGGTGAGGGAGTGTGCTGAGCTGAGTCCGCCCAACTCGATTCTCCCATCTTCCGTCCTGCATTTCTCCAGCTGAGTACCCTTGGCCCCTTGCAGGTGAGGTTCCCTTGACACCCACTGAGGAGGCCTCGCTGCCTCTGGCAGTGACCAAAGAGGCCAAAGTGAGCACCCCACCTGAGGAGCTGCAGGAGGACCAGCTCGGTGAGGAGGAGCTGGCTGCGCTGGAGACCCCGTGAGTGGGGCCTTGGAGAGATTGGACTGGAGTGGAGGGCAAGGGGTCTGCTCCAGCGTGTGCATGCCTCTGTGATGGACTCCTTGAGTGTGTCCTCTTCTGCTGCCTGACTACATTCCCCTGGAGGGAGTGTCCAAAGCCAGATCGGGGGCGGGAGAGTCTCCTAACAGGGCTGAGAGTTGCTCTTTTAACAGTCAGGCACCCGAGGACAGCACTGAGAAACACAAACCAGACCGGGAAGGGGACCTAGGGAGTGGGCAGGGGCTGGGTGAGGGGAGGAGGGGACAAGGGTTGGCGTCCTGGCAAAATATTCAGAAGCCTCGTGGGTGGCAGGTGAGGGACAGGGGCTGGCACCAGTAGGTTTCGGATCTCAGGGAGTCACAAGAGTATATACCTCATGACTCAATGGCACTTGGATGCCCTTTGGGCTTGTGAAGAAGGGGGTTCCAGAGCCTAGAGCCTGAGATGGGTGCTGGTCTTTAGGATGGAGGCAGCAGAACTGGATGAGCAGCGTGAGAAGCTGGTGCTGTCAGCCGAGTGCCAGCTGGTGACAGTTGTGGCGGTGGTCCCAGGGCTGCTGGAGATCACCACACAGAATGTGTACTTCTACGATGGCAGCACTGAGCGCGTGGAGACTGAGGAGGGTGCGTCCTGCTGATCTGGGTTGGGAGGATGGCAGGGAATGGCTGAGGTCTGGGAGGGGCTGGGGGTGAGTGACTCCTGTACCTGCTGTTCCTCCCCACAGGCATCGGCTATGATTTCCAGCGCCCACTGGCCCAGTTGCGCGAGGTCCACCTGCGGCGTTTCAACCTGCGCCGTTCAGCACTTGAGCTCTTTTTTATCGATCAGGCCAACTACTTCCTCAACTTCCCATGCAAGGTGGGCACGACCCCAGCCTCATCTCCTAGCCAGGCATCCAGGCCCCAGCCCGGCCCCATCCCACCCCACACCCAGGTACGGAACCAGGTGTACTCGTGGCTCCTGCGCCTGCGGCCCCCCTCTCAAGGCTACCTAAGCAGCCGCTCCCCCCAGGAGATGCTGCGTGCCTCAGGCCTTACCCAGGTGAGAGCCCTGAGTGTGAGGGAAGTGAAGTCGGGACCCTGAGTTGGGGGACAGTGACGGACAGCCCAGATGGCTCACATCTTGTCTGCCCCTGTCCCCAGAAATGGGTACAGCGTGAGATATCCAACTTCGAGTACTTGATGCAACTCAACACCATTGCGGGGCGGACCTACAATGACCTGTCTCAGTACCCTGTGGTGAGGGCTCCACTCTGTACCCCTGCCCCTCTGACCTGTCAGCCCTTGGTTCCCCCAAGTGTAGGTACCTGCCAGTGGGCCAAGCCCTGAGCTTGGTCCTTGGTTGATGTGCCAATGAAGACCTGGCCTCTGTTCCCTGCCAACCCCCAGAGGTCCCCAGCCTCACTCCCTTCCCCTCCCCGCCCGGCCTCTGTTCCAGGAAGTCTGTCCTGCTCCCCTGTGACCCCTCTAAGTGGTGCTCTCCCAACCTGTGAGCAGGCTCTGTGTCCGCCTTCTTGAGGGTGAAGGCAGGGCAGGGTGGGCTGGTAGGCCATCAGGGTTCTTATACAGCCCCTGCCCGGGTGGGCGGCCAGTTCCCCTGGATCCTGCAGGACTATGTGTCCCCAGCCCTGGACCTCAGCAACCCAGCCGTCTTCCGGGACCTGTCTAAGCCCATCGGTGTGGTGAACCCCAAGCATGCCCAGCTCGTGAGGGAGAAGTGAGCATGTGGGCAGGGCTGGGCTCAGCGGGTAGGGAAAGGCGAGGGGAGAGCTTCTGCTGACACGCCCAACTGTGGCCCCAGGTATGAAAGCTTTGAGGACCCAGCGGGCACCATTGACAAGTTCCACTATGGCACCCACTACTCCAATGCAGCAGGCGTGATGCACTACCTCATCCGCGTGGAGCCCTTCACCTCCCTGCATGTCCAGCTGCAGAGTGGCCGGTGCGGCCCAGGGGCTGGTGGGCAGACCAGGGAGAGATGAGGGGAGGAGGCTGGTCCTCCTCGCATCCTGGGCCCAACCCTGGCTCCCTTCTTCCCTGTAGCTACAGTGTCTCCTTCCCTGTCCCCATTCTCCCCGCCTCACCTTGCCCCATGCCCCTCCCCCAGCTTTGACTGCTCTGACCGGCAGTTTCACTCGGTGGCGGCAGCCTGGCAGGCACGCCTGGAGAGCCCCGCTGATGTAAAGGAGCTCATCCCAGAGTTCTTCTACTTTCCTGACTTCTTGGAGAACCAGAACGGTAGGTGTGAGGCGCTGGCACTGGGGCGGGCAGGTGTGGGGATGGAGAGCAGATGCTGGAGTAGCCAGGGAGCAGTCAGGATTGGCAGGGAGACAGCTGACCCAGTCCTTTGTGCCAGGTTTTGACCTGGGCTGCCTCCAGCTGACCAACGAGAAAGTGGGCGATGTGGTGCTGCCCGCATGGGCCAGCTCTCCTGAGGACTTCATCCAGCAGCACCGCCAGGCTCTGGTGAGGAAGCAACCACAGGAAATGGCGGGCAGCCAAGGTTTTGAAGGTCGTGAGGGGTCAGCTGTCCCTGCACTAACCGCCACCTCCCAACTCCCAGGAGTCGGAGTATGTGTCTGCACACCTGCACGAGTGGATCGACCTCATCTTTGGATACAAGCAGCGGGGACCAGCCGCCGAGGAGGCCCTCAATGTCTTCTATTACTGCACCTATGAGGGTGGGCAATGCACTGGACTCCAGTCGGGGCCAGGACATGATCAGGAGGGGTGGATGCAGAGGGCACGCAGGAAGCCCTGACTGCTCTGCCTGCCTTCCCAGGGGCCGTAGACCTGGACCATGTGACAGATGAGCGGGAACGGAAGGCTCTGGAGGGAATTATCAGCAACTTTGGGCAGACTCCCTGTCAGCTGCTGAAGGTAAAGCCAGCTTAGAGGATAGTGACCAGGGATGCTTGTGCCATGGTGCTGACCAACCACTTATCCACAGGAGCCCCATCCAACTCGGCTCTCAGCTGAGGAAGCAGCCCTTCGCCTTGCACGCCTGGACACTAACTCACCCAGCATCTTCCAGCACTTGGACCAACTCAAGGCATTCTTCGCAGAGGTGAGAGGAAGACAGGATCTTAACTTTACATTCTGTGAAATGGGTTTAACCCCACTGTCCTTACCACCCACTTGGGGCAGATGGGAATCCTAAATCAAGGTCACTGATTTCAAGGCACCTTAGAAAATGAGCTAAACATGGGTAGAGTATGGGGGCAAGAAGGGTGCCTTCTTCATCAGGCCCAGGGTAAAGTGTTGACTCACCTAACAAGTTCTGAGAGCCTTAGGGAGATCAGGAGGGAGGGGATCTGTCCTTGGACGCCTTCCCTTGCCTTCCTAGACAGGAACATTGTTGTTGAAAGTTGCCCCCAAGTCTGACTTTTTTTTAAGGTTTCTGTCTCTTCCTGCCTTTGGGCTAGGGGGACAAGGAATAATTGGGTAGGAGGGCCAAGGTTGAGACTAAGCGTGATACTCTGGAAGGATCTTCCAGGTCTGCCCCAACTTCTCGCCCACTTTCTGAGATGCCCTCCTGAAGTCTCATGCTAGTTTCTTGGAGGGACCTCTGCGTCTGTGACACCTACTCCATGACCCCTGGGGGCTGAGGGTGAAGGAAGAGATGATACTTCAGGGAGCAGAGAATGTAATCTGCTAGTACTCAGGCACAGCTAGGCCTGCCCTTGCCCCTTTAGGTCATCAGTGATGGCGTACCCCTGGTGCTAGCCCTGGTCCCCCACCGGCAGCCCCACTCCTTCATCACCCAAGGCTCCTCAGACCTGTTGGTAAGTGCATTGTGCAGAGCCCCACCTCAGCTCCACTCCCCCTCTGCCTCTGCCCCAAACCCACCTCTGCCCCCTCCTGCCCGCAGGTGACCGTGAGTGCCAGTGGGCTGCTGGGCACCCACAGCTGGTTGCCCTATGACCGCAACATAAGCAACTACTTCAGCTTCAGCAAAGACCCCACCGTGGGCAGCCACAAGTAGGACAGAGGGCTGTGGGTGGGGTGGGCTACAAATTCCCTGCACCCTGAATTATTCCCCAACCTAGTCAGAATGTAGGCCAGCTGCAAGGGAAAGGTCTGGCCAGGCTCCATGAGGGCCTGGGTCTCTTCCTTGTGGCCTGGCCTCACCTGCCATCCCCTCACTGGGTCAGGACGCAGCGACTGCTGAGTGGCCCATGGGCGCCAGGCAGTGGTGTGAGTGGACAAGCACTGGCAGTGGCCCCCGACGGAAAGCTGCTATTCAGCGGTGGCCACTGGGATGGCAGCCTAAGAGTGACTGCACTGCCCCGTGGCAAGCTGTTGAGCCAGCTCAGCCGCCACCTTGGTATGAACAGCCTTGGAGCTGGGGAGAATGAGGCACGGAGGTGTGGGGCTGCATTCTGAGGCTGGCCAGGGTGGATGTGACTCCTATTCTGCCTGTACCCTCCCCTTCCCATGCAGATGTAGTAACCTGCCTTGCACTGGACACCTGTGGCATCTACCTCATCTCAGGCTCCCGGGACACCACATGCATGGTGTGGCGGCTCCTGCATCAGGTGTGCCTGGTGGGCAGCTCTGCGAGGTCCCTGTAGGCCAGACCTACGGCCCATCCATCCCTCACCGGCCTTCCAGTCCTGCCCTCCTCTCTTTCCCTTCCCTTTGCTACCATGAGCAAGTCAGGGGCTCCGTGACTCTTCCAGCTCTCTAGGGTTGGACAAAGCCTTCATTTCCTGAGCCTCAGGAGCCAGTCCTAAGCCAACCCTGGTCTCCCACAGGGTGGTCTGTCAGTAGGGCTGGCACCAAAGCCTGTGCAGGTCCTGTATGGACATGGGGCTGCAGTGAGCTGTGTGGCCATCAGCACTGAACTTGACATGGCTGTGTCTGGATCTGAGGTGTGTGTATGCATGTGCCCTGGGGAGGGTGAGTTTGCTGGGCAATCCCCCTGGAGCCCAGAGACTCCTGCCAGGACCCTAAGTTGCCTTCCTGCAGGATGGAACTGTGATCATACATACTGTACGCCGTGGCCAGTTTGTGGCAGCATTACGGCCTCCGGGTGCCACATTCTCTGGACCTGTTTCTTACCTGGCACTGGGGTCTGAAGGCCAGATTGTGGTACAGAGCTCAGCGTGGGAACGTCCTGGGGCCCAGGTATGGGGAAGGGGTGCCCAGCAACAACGGAGGGGGAGTTGGGATCCTGTCCTAGCTGACACTCCCTTCTTCCTCCAGGTCACCTACTCCTTGCACCTATATTCGGTCAATGGGAAGTTGCGGGCTTCACTGCCCCTGGCAGAACAGCCTACAGCCCTGACGGTGACAGAGGACTTTGTGTTGCTAGGCACTGCCCAGTGCGCCCTGCACATCCTCCAGTTAAACACGTAAGCCCCACCATTTATGGGTTCATGGCCCCTGAAGGTGATAGTCACTGGTTTAGGTAGGATAAAGGGGGGAATCCCCCTAGGAACCCACACACCATATATGTGAGTACATACTTCAAGGTTTGTTACCTGTCCCCTCCTCTTCCTATGGGGAGATCTTGCCCTAGGCCTCCCCTTAGCCACAGTTGTGTGAGATTTCTTTGTGTATCAGAGTTTCATTTAGCCATCCTTAAAATGAGGACAGAGAGGGTATATGGGATAAGGGACATGTGCTGGTCGCGAAGCCCCCTTGCAGTTGCAAGTTGGTGTATATCCCTTCTCCCTTCCAGACTGCTCCCTGCCGCGCCTCCCCTGACCATGAAGGTGGCTATCCGCAGCGTGGCTGTGACCAAGGAGCGCAGCCACGTGTTAGTGGGCCTGGAGGACGGCAAGCTCATCGTGGTGGGCGCGGGGCAGCCCTCGGAGGTGAGGATAGAGGCAGCAGTGTGTCGGGGGGGCCCTCGAATGGGGCGGAACGCGGCGCGGCGGGCCCCGTTGACCCTGTCCAACCCTTACGCCCACCAGGTGCGCAGTAGCCAGTTCGCGCGGAAGCTGTGGCGGTCCTCGCGGCGCATCTCCCAAGTGTCCTCTGGAGAGACGGAATACAACCCTACCGAGGCGCGCTGAGCCTGGCCCTCCTGGCTGCTCGGGCCCTGCACCCAGCGGGCTTGGCCTGGGAGGCCCCGCCCAGAAGTCGGCGGGAACGCCCCGGGGTGGTCCGCCCAGGGGGTAGGCGGGGCCCACCTCTGCCCAGCTCAGGGACTGGCGGGAGATGTCACTCCCTCAGGGATTGGCGGGCGGAAGTCCCGCCCCTCGCCGGCTGAGGGGCCCGCCCTGAGAGCCCGCGCTGGCATCTGCGGCCGCAGCAGCACTTTTTGCACTCTGGGGCGGGGTTCCCCAGCTTCCAAGTCCCCGTTTCGTCAGAGCACAAGGGCCGCCTGTGGCCTTAATTCCTAACGGCGGCCCCGTTCTCCCTTCTCGCCAATAAACCTGGCCTAGTTTTGTAGCGGCTCCGTCTCCGAGTGTGCGTGCGCGAGCGGCGTCTCGGCCCGCCGTGACCACCGTCCCAGGGTCGCGGTCTCAGTCTGGCCAGACTCGCGTTCCCCTGGCCCGTGACCCTCTCTGGGCCCACTTGCCCCCTCTGCGTGGCCGCCGCTGAACTAAGGCCTCAGTTTCCCCGGCCGTCCAGCCCTTGCCCCACATCTCGCCCGGGCTCGTGGTTTCCCCACATTCTCAGTCCTTCAGCGGGTCGGCTGCGCACGCCATTCGTGCACAGCACCGACCCGGCCAGGCGCCCCGCGCCAGCGAGTGTCTGCATTCCCTCGCTAGGGAGGGCGACACTGCCCGAGGCCACGCCCCTCCAGCTCGACTCTGCCCCCTCATTGTCCTGCCTACTTCTTGGGCCTGCCGGTGGCGCCGCTGTGGTCTCAGAAGTGTCCTCTCCTGATCAGGAACTGGGTGGAATGCTACCTTGGTGGGTTCAGCAAGGTCATAGGGGATGTGGGCCCAGAGGTCCCCTAGTTGATCCAGAAATTCAGAGAGCGCCTGAAACCCAAGGAACAGGGCCACTCAGTCTTATTGGATCCTATAGGGCTGAATTTGCTGGGACCCACTTCCTGAGGTTTGGGGAAGAGATGCCCCTCGCCCAGACTGAGGAGAGAGCTTGCCTAGAGAAGGAATGGAGGAGACCTCTGAGAAGGCCCTCCAACTACCCAACCTGTCTTCCATTCTGAGCTGTACCTGACCCCTCTTTGGCGAGCTGGGACCAGCTCTGTCACCTCCACCCCATCTGACACAGGAGGAAACTGCTCCAGCCCTAGAGTGAATCAGGTTGGAGTGAACAAAGGGGGACAGACTACCCCAAGGGACTATCAACCTCAGGCCTGGAGATTTTCCCCATATTTCTCCTGCACACAGCCCTTTCTGGACTGGGAGAAGCAGCTCCCAGCTCCCCTGCCTGGGCGCTGCCCAAAACTCTCCAACTTTTTCTCCAAGAAATAGCCCCAGGGAGTGTAACCCACTGACAGCCATGCTTCAACAACTCTAGCCACAGCAAAGGCCTGGCCTATGTGGGTAAGCATCCCTTGATCCAGATAATGGGTATCGGGCAGGCTGAGAGGTACCCCAAGTGGGTAGGTCACACCCAAGTCCAGTCACAGGTTCTGGAGTCTCTGCCCGGGTGCCCTGACTGCACCAGATTGGGACAAGTTGCTTCCAGGCAGAAGAAAGCAACAACGTTTAACTTCCTTTCTAGTTCAGCTTTATTTTGCAAAAATTTACAAGACCTCCTTTGCATAGAAATGCTTGTAGGGACCACGTGAATCAGTGTGCCCTCACGGTCCAGACTTGGTGGCAGAGACAGGACACAAGTGCCATGGTAGACAGTGCCATGGTCTCTCTTCCTGTGCCCTGGATAATTGGATTTAGTAGACAGAGGTGCAAATGGACCCAAAAAAGAAGAGATCAAGGAAGTAGAAGTAGAGTAGAAGAGTCTTGTGAATATGTCAGATGGAGAAGGGAGATCGGCAAGAGCAGAAGTCTGGAACGTTATGAGAAGAGGGTGCATCTAGAAAGGCCAAGGTGTCCAGAGTGGTAAGCAAAAAGGGAAAGCTGTAGATGAGGATGGAAAAATAGGCCAGACAGTTCCTGATGCTGTGGTATAAGCTTTTGACTCTACATAGCAGGGACTATTGGCTTCAAACCTTTTTGACAACAAAGTTTAGGTGAGGCTACCCAGGGACCCTAGCCTTGGTTCCTTGCTCTTAACCTAATCTATCTTTTCTTCCACAGATAAGATCCTGAGGAGGCAGGAGAGAGACAGGGAAGGAGTATGGGTAGGGGCAGGGGGAGCCCTGGCCTCCAATATCTCCTTTGCTTTCCTCCTGGAGCCTCCAGGGGTCTCAGGCAGCATCATCCCAATCTACTGTACCCTCCTGGCCACTGTAGTCCTCGGTCTGCTTGCCTACGTGGCCTTCAAGTGGTAGGTGGTCTGGGCACTGCCCTGTGGCACCTCCTTCCCTTTCTGGACTCCAACCAATTCTGTCTAGAAGGCGGGAGTAGGTTGACAGATCCCTTGCTCCCCACAGCTGGCGCTCATATAAGCAAAGACAGCAGCTGGCCAAAGCTTGAACTGCAGAGCTGGGAGGGCTCAACAACAACCAGATGCATGGGGATCACAGTGTCTTCCTGGACTCTCCTAGCAGTCTGGAGCCCAGTGCCTCCACAGCCAGGGTGAGCCCCCTTCCCAGTCCTTCGTACTAGAACTGCCTCACCACCTAGCCCTTGTGTGATCCTCATGTCTCCTGCCCGAGGACCACATCCTGAGCTTAGCTGCCGACTTTACCATCATCTTCCTCGGTGGCACCAGGATAAAGTGGAGCAGCTGAGGAGTGTCAGATGAACCTGACAAGGGCTGGCGGGGACTGGCAGGCCATCTGGGCTACTGGGCTGAGGCTGCAGAGACTATGGCCCAGGGCCAGGTGCAAGCCTACACTCTGCTGGGGGACTGGGCTATCCAAAAAGGCAGTGGTACCACCCTCAAGTTGCTAGAGAATGCCCTGGTTGCCAAGGGCCGTGAAGATGTGGTCCGGGTCCTGGGCCCCGCAGCTGAGGGCTGCTCTGTGGTGTGAGTGCTGCCCCTGTAGCCTACCCTGGTGCTCCCCTACCTCTGTCTCATATACCTTCCCCTTCGTGGGCTTCCTGGGGTTGCTGGCCTCAGCCTGCTCTGTTCTGGGGAAGAACACCAAAGATCCAGCCACCATTCACTTCTCCTCACCCACCCATCCCCTCCAGAAGAGGGCAGTGAGGAGTGGGGAGTGGGCAGAGAGGAGTGGTCCTACCCTTTGGATCCCTACTCCACCTCCCCTTATTAAGCCTCAGCTGGTTTTGCTACTTTTGTATCCCACATTAAAGGCGATCTGGACTTTTCTGCTGGCTCCATCTGGCTCCTTGGGCCTGTGAGACAGCTGCGTGGGTGGCTATGAGGCAGGGGCCCAGAAAAGGGCCGAGGGTCCCTAGGCTGTGGGAGGGCCCTCTCCAAGCAGCACCTGGGATGGCAGGCAGTGTGCTCCTATAGAAGATGAATGGGCTCTGGAGGCACAGATCAGAGTTCATATCGTGAGTCTACCATTTGCTGGCTGTATCATGGTTGGAAGGTATTTTACCTTGCTGATTATTTTACCTTGGTTATTTTATCAGCTTCCTTAGCTAGAGAAAAGTTTAAGTGAAACATTCAGTAGTTTCCCCCACACCTAAGACTCCAGGTTGGTGCTGAGGGACCCTGGGTTCGAGATCATTTTCCTGACTTGCTCTGTGAGCACCATCAAGGGGAGGCTGGAGGCCTGTTCCTCTAAACAGGAGGGAAGAAGCAGGCTGATCCTGGGCAGTTAATTACCGAGGGCCTCAGGTCACCTCTAGATGAGAAAAAAGGCTCGCCTTACAAGGAGTTCTAAATGTGCTTCCACATCTGCTCATGCGGTTTCTACACACACCAAGGAAGGTGGGTGTCCTGGGCAGCTCAGGACAGGACAGGTGCAGCCAAGTTACCTGCACTCCATGCATATACCCACCCCAAAGGGAGAGGCAGGTAGGATGGCACAGGAAGTGCCTTTTGAAGAAGGTGCTATAAAAGACAAGCCCTGCCTAGGAAGGAACAATGGCTACTATCCTGGCAGCTATCAGCATAAGGCGGCTTCAGAGGCACAGCCATGCAAACTCACTCTGAAGACATGAGTTCCAGTCATGGTCTAGTGGGGCCCAAGGTAGATTACTGTCCCTTTGCTGAAATGAGATGCAACTGGGATTGGCTACTCTGTGAGTACCAAGCTCATCAGACTGCTGCTACTGCTACCCTCAGAAGTAGTTGACCAGGCCTGCTTAACACTCTATAAATCTTTCCCTTAAACTAAGGAAGAGAAGGAAGTTTATAGCCACCTTCCTCCTCAAATGACCTTAGAGCAGTCACCCTGAAGGATCAGGAAAGAAAGCAGGGAAGACACGCACCAGCTGCTGGAGACATCATAACCTAGAGCCTTGGGTCAAAACCATGCATTGGATTTATATGCAAGCAGCAGCACATATGGCTGCACCCCTCCACTGCAACCCATTGAAAAGAGAAATGCTCCCTTTCGACGAGCTGAAGCACATTAACTAAAATATTCTCTGTAACAGACATAACTCTAAGACATTGAGAGGGTTGAGCAAATTATGATCTGTGCATGTAATATAATAATGTGCTTTAGGCTGGGAGCGGTGGCTCATGCCTGTAATCCCAGCACTTTGGGAGGCCGAGGCAAGTGGATCACCTGAGGTCAGGAGTTCGAGACCAGCCTGACCAACATGGTGAAACCCTGTCTCTACTAAAAATGCAAAATTAGCCAGGCATGGTGGTGCATGCCTGTAGTCCCAGCTACTCGGGAGGCTGAGGCAGAAGAATTGCTTGAACCTGGGAGGCAGAGGTTGCAGTGAGCTGAGATCACGCCACTGCACTCCAGTGCAGTGGCAACAAGAGCAAAACTCCATCTCAGAAAAAAAAAATAATATGCTTTAAACAGTTTTGAAGTCTGCAGTATGAGAAACAATTCTGGATATTTGCTAAATGTCTAAGTTTAAAATAAGAATTTTGCCGCTCTTTTAACAATTCCCTTAATACTAGGATATTGGAAGAGTTACTGAACCTCTCTGACACTTAGTTTCCTCATCATAGTACCAATTCCTGTGCCTCAGGACTGCGAGCACAACCTGAACTCTAAGTGCTCATCACAGTGCCTAGTGGGCAGTGAGTGCTCTAATTGCTACTCACCCTGCCAAAGATTTGGCAGGCCACAACCTGACCTCACCTCCTCCACAAAAACACTGCTGCAGTGGGCAGAGTAACCATGGTGAGAAACAGGTGGGAGCAACCTCTTTGCAAAAATGGGCCCCAGTCCAGCCTAAAGCCCTCAGAGCCTTCCTCACTGCCTAGATAACTAATCCGACAAGTCGAGGAGAGGTCTCCCACCAAGCCCTGCCATCTTCCCAGAAATGTTCACCACCATCATAACCTGTACACTGTATCTCTTTTGTAGGGGTCCTATCCTCTAGTGTCCAAGCCCAGTGTTAGGGGGCACAGTATGAAGCTGGGGAAAACATCAAATGAGCATTTCAAACCAGGTGTCCAACACTTTGGGAAGCTAAAGCAAGAGGATTGCTTGAGGCCAGGAAGTCAAGACCATCCTGGGTAACATAGCAAGACCCTGTGTCTTCTACCAAAAATTTTAAACCATATTACCTAGTCCTAGCTACTCAAGAGGCTGAGGCAAGAGGCTCGCTTGAGCCCAGGAGTTCAGGGATGCAGATGATTGCACTCCTGCACTCCAGCCTGGGCAACAGAGTGAGAGCCTATCTCAAAAAAAAAAAAAAAAAAAAATGCATTCCAGTGGGCTCAGAAAAATCAAGTCCATGGAGGGAAAAGATTCAGTGCTTCTCTCCAGGCAGGACAAAGTATCAAGGGAGAAGATAAATTTGCCTTTCTCTTGACTGATCTATTAACCAAAATAAAGAAGCCTAGGGCCAAAGAGGCCCTAGATTCTACTTCTTTTGCTCTGGAATGCATGTGCAAATTGACCCAATGCCTGAGCACAGCCAAAGGATCACAAGCCTACAAGTGTCAGTCACCTGGCAAATGTCTGTCTCAGTCATAGTAGGATCTATGAGGAATGAACAAATCCTGTAATAAAATCCAATCACAGGGATTAAATTTGGACTTCACACACCTAAGGCGACGATCTCTCCATTCTTCAGTGACATGATTACACACAAATATGCTTGATTAACTTTTAGGGAACACACATGCCAAGTTCTTTAATTGATTTTATTTTTTTTACATAAAAAGTTCAGTAAAAATTGGATAAAGTAAAGTGATTTTAAGCAGTAAATCAATCTTATCAACATAGCACAAGGCTGGCCGAAACCACAAGGCAGCCTGCTTCGGAATATTTACATGATAACAAATTAAACCTTGCAGGAGAACTTAAACTGTCCTTACAAAGTCTTCCTGTGATCCTAGCATGTAGAGGCTAAAAGCAAAACAAAAACCAAACAAAAACCAGGAAAAAACAAATTATTTTCAATATTTTCACATATACATTAAAATATAATACAGATCATCAGGGTAAAGGGTTGTGGGTGGGGATGCGCATGGGTCTGTGCGCTGACAGCACCGCCAAGGAGGAGACCCAGGTTTAAGAGTGGAGTCAGGTCTGGCCAGGGTCTTTTCTAAGCCCTTGCACCTCTGATGGTTTCTAACCACACGCCAACAGCTCACAACTAGGAAATCACTTGTATATGGAGTTCATTTTTGTGGCCTTCGGTTGACATCTGCAGGGTTGAATTTCCCAGGGTGATGTGTCATCAGTAGCACAATGCTGACAGGGGTGGGGCAGAAAGGCCCACAGGACTTCCTCTCCCTAGAGTCCATCTTACCTGACCACCCATCCTCCCGCCCTGGCCCAATAGTCACTCTAATTCAGTGTCCTCTTTGGGTTTGTAAACAGCCCCAAACTTCTGCATGTACTTCTTAATGTACTCCTTGGTTTTGTGTTTCACATTCTCATTGCATTCCAGGTCCTCAGGATTCTTACAGTACTTCAGCTCCTTATTCATAACACCATGAGTCAGCTGTCCAGGGCACAGGAAGAGAGACCACAGCCACCAATCAGAGCAGAAATGATTTGAGGGGGAGGACAGGGGTGGTAATCCAGCCTGCTGCTTCAGGGCCCTTCTCACCAAGACTGGAAGTTCCTAAGGGGGTTGATGTTGGGGCAGGCTGGTGCTAGGATCACCAGAAAGGACAAGCTCAGCTCTGAAAGTTTCTTAGAGAACTACTCCTCTCATGTAAGGTACGCATGCCTCCCCAGACCTTCCCTCCCCGTTCCTGGGTCCCCAGCCCTGACATCTGACAAGGAAAAAAAAATACTTTCTATGATGAAAAGGGCTTCTTAGAAGGTACACAGTTTGCTCAGAACATTGCCCAGACCACCAAAAGCAGGGGGAGTACCTTGCGAGCCAGATGTTTAAAGTCTTCAGTTGTGGTAATTCTTCCCACTTTGCAGTCAGGTTTCCGGTAAGGGTTCAGGCACTGGACGATGAACTGGGACATCTGCAGGCAGAGAAAAGAGAACACATTGCTCAACAGTCTAGAGGGGGCGAGGAGTTGTACTGAGGAAATAACTAGAAAAGGGAGTGAGTAAAGCCAGCCAACTCTTCTCCTTTTCTTCCCTCAGGTTTACTGGTTTGGACAGTGGAATACTCGTAAGCCAGTAAGATCTGAAAAAAGGATACAGGCTCAGCCTGAGAGGAAAAGAGCTCCCCTGGATGGACTAAGCAAGCCTTAAAGGAGCTGGAGGAACTCAATAGCAGGACTTCAATGCTGAGTCCTTCAGCAGCCCCAAGTTTCAGCCAATGAATTTTGTGTCCTCGGCATAAAGACAGTAGCTGGGTTCTCTGAGCCCTGGAGGCAAGGCAAAGCCCGGCAGGTGTTCCAGAGCTACTATGAGGCTTAGCAACCCAGGAACCACAGGAGTTTTATCATTGAAGGGTACTTACATTCTTTAAGTGGTCATACCACAGCCATGTGAAGCAGATAGAAGCATGATATGACAGCCAGCAAAGGAAAACCTGGGAAGGATCCTTTTCATGCCACCACTTACAATGTCCTCCCTGGGCTAAGTATGGTCTGTCCTACCCAGGTACTCCCAAACACTCTAGGAATAGGACTTTTGGAGGTATTTGTGGTGCTAAGATCACAGGGGACAAAAGGAATAAAGAGGCCAGTCATAGCCATTTCATCAGAGAACACTTTGAACAGGGTCTACCCATCACTAAAATTCAGTGAGCCTTCAGATGTTCAAAGAACAAGGCTATATCACAAGATAGGCACTCAATAAACAGCAGCTGGTTGAATGAGCTGAAATAAGAAACTAAATTTTATCCCTGGATAAGCCTTTTACTCAAGGTTTTCTGTGGTCTCCTGGCCTCCATACTCTCTTCCTTCAATCTGTTTCCTCTAACACAGATAGGGATTTCATTACCCACTGCTTAAAATCCTGCAATGGTTCCCTATAACCCACAGACACATAGCTCCTACATGATGAAGCACAATACCATTCGACCTCATTTTCTTTTTTTTTTTTTTTTTTTTTTGAGATGGAGTCTTGCTCTGTCACCCAGGCTGGAGTGCAGTGGCTCGATCTCAGCTCACTGCAACTTCTGCCTCCCAAATTGAAGCAATTCTCTGCCTCAGCCTTCCAAGTAGCTGGGATTACAGGTGCCTGCCACCACGCCTGGCTAATTTTTTGTATTTTTAGTAGAGCCAGGGTTTCACCATCTTGGCCAGGCTGGTCTTGAACTCCTGACCTTGTGATTCACCCGCCTTGGCCTCCCAAAGTGCTGGGATTACAGGCGTGAGCCACCACACCCAGCTCAACCTCATTTTCAACAGCCCTTCCACACCTTGTGGTATAGCCCATCAGTCCCTTAACAACTTCCTGGAAGTAAAGATGCTCTCTCTTGCCTCTGTACATTCTATTGATATAAGTTAGGTCCCCTGCTGATCCATCTGGCCAATTCCTACCCTGGATTCAAGAGCCTTTCCTGACACCCCGGACTGTGGCTCCCAGCCCTAATGTGGCATACTGTTCACATAGTTGCCATTATTTATTTACAGGTCTGTTTTCTTCCAAAACACTACAAGCCCCTTCAATGAATGAAGATTGGAGTTTAGAATCTAAGATGCTATGAGGCAGACAAGTTTAGTGTCTTAATGGCTGGAAAGACAAACTTCTGGTAGCATAAAGAGGAGCTGCATTCTCCCAATTCCTGGAGAATTAGGCAGCTACCAAATGAGATATTACAGAAAGAGACGTGGACTTTGAGCCAGAAGGCCTGAGTTGAAATCCTTTGTCTAGAACTTGCCTTCTCTGAACCTTAAGAGTTCTTTCACCTGGATAAGTGGAATGGCAATCCCTGTCTTGCCCACCTCAAGGGCTGTTGCAGGGACAAAATGAGTCAATGGGTATTAAAGTGCTTAACCAGTTGAAAAAGGCCATACCTTTCACCAATGAGTCATTCACATAACAACTAAGTCAAATCACAGAAGCAAGACGAATACCCAAAGACAAGGCAGCCTACCACTACATACAGCTTTCTTTTGCCATAGATGCTATAGAAGGCCCACAGTCAAACAAGCAAATGTGGCCTGAGAGGGGCTCCTGTCAAGCCAAGAAAAGACGGCTGAGGAGTTCTCAATGGGAAAAGCAGCACTTCAGCAAGACACACAAGGAACACCTTGTGTTCCTATCACGGGGCAAGGGAGATATTCTACATCCTTAGGACAAGAAAACAAAGAGTTCAGATTTAAGCCTGAGAGCTTAGTGCTTACATCCACCAAACCTTACCTCTTTTCTGAATACTTCTTTGCTTTTCTTTGCTAGTTCGCTGGAGGTGTCTGCTTCTGCTGTCTTGGGCTTTTTCGAGGTCTAAAAATGGAAGAGAAAACACAGAGTGCTAGCATGAGAAGTCAGTTTAGTGATGCCCTACTGTCCAGAACTCTCCTTTCTGTCCCCTGATGGGGATACCTGATTCTTGGTATTAGAATCCATTTAGAGGCCCTGACTCAGACACATGGCCTGAAGTCAACTTGGCTATTATATTTCAAATCCTGTTATATGGCTTGGCTCTCCTTCTCATAAGCTAAGTTCCAATTCTCTACCCTAAGTCAAAGCTACAACTTTGATGTAGCCACATATTTCAGAGTAACTCAAGTCCCTGTTCTGGGTTCAGCTCCCTGAACTATCAAGTGAGGCCTGCACAAAACAAGCTCCATTTCTTCTACTTCTGACATTCTAGGATTCCAGGACAGAGGCAAAATGCTCTGTTCTGAAGACTCTTGAATACTCTCACCTTTCCTCCAAAGGTGGAATTGGCTAGACTGTAGAAGACAGTCTCAGCCTGCAGGAGAGGCTCCTTGGAGGTTGGTACCTTCAGTTTAGGAACAGAAAGAGTAAGGAAGCATCATGATATTAGTGGGGAGGTGATGAGAGTCATCAAAGCCAGTGAACAGATAAGTAGATGATGACAAGATACTCTGTGTCCCCAGCTGGTAAGAAAATGACAAACCCAGGAACATTCCTTCTACCACTGCTAGAGGGAGGCTGCCAAGTTTCCTCTAACCAGGTACTGCACCAGGAGGTGGTGAGTTGGAAGCTCTGGCTTTCAGAGAACCCATCATGCAGGCCATCTCCCTATACCTTTGCCCACCACTAGCCATCAGGCCCCTTCCCAGTAAATGTGCTTTTCCATGGAAAATAATGAGAATTCCCCTCCAAATATAAGTTACTTCATGATGGATCTAGAAGCTGGAGTTGATATTATAGGTACTTCAAGCTTTTTTGTTAGGGGCACAGGGCAGAATAATCTTCCTACTCCCCACCCATCTCCTGGTTCTGTTTCCTCCATTTCCATAAACAATATGAAGGCTCTGGTGCTCAAGCACCTGGACTAGCTCCAGAGAAAGGTGGCACTTCCTTGGCTTTAGGCTGTTACAAATCAGCTTTCTCTGCTGTGTCACAAAAGCTTTACGTATTTTCCATTTTTCCAATTTCTTCATGTAGCTGTATGGGAAGATTAGCGGTAGAGTAAAAAGAACATAAAGATGCAATTTGTTTTTTAAGAAAACAAAAGTAAGCAAAAATAATACTAATAAGTCTATTTTCTTTTTCTTTTTTTCTTTTTTTTTTTTTGAGATGGAGTCTCGCTCTGCTGCCCAGACTGGAGTGCAATGGCAGGGTCTTGGTTCACTGCAGCCTCCACATCCTGTGTTTAAACGATTCTCCTGCCTCAGCCTCCTGAGTAGCTGGGATTACAGGTGCCTGCCACCATGCCCAGCTAATTTTGGTATTTTTAGTATATTTCACCATGTTGATCAGGCTGGTCTTGAACTCCTGACCTCATGATCTGCCTGCCCCAGCCTCCCAAAGTGTTGGGATTACAGGTGTGAGCCACCGCACCCAGCCAGCTAAGTCTATTTTCAAATGTTTTGCTTTGAGGTTTTGTGATTTACTTTTTCCAGTTGTAGAGGGTGTGAGTATGCTTCACAATAAGGCCTCAGGTAGCAAGGGATAAAGAATTATTTGAGTAAGTCAAGAAAACTGCAACACATCCCCAGCTGTTCTCTTGTAGCTCTCAAAAGTGAGTAACAGCAGATATGAGTACAGAAGGCCCCTTCAGGTCTGACACCTATCTCAAAGACCTAGGTCCTATGGAAGAGGCCAGGCTCTCAATGAGGGTACTACGTAAATAGAAATGTCCTGTTTCACTCGGGATGCATTCACAAAGCTAAATGAACCCAAAGCATTTTTAATAGATTTATAATTTAGGCCAAGCGCAGTGGCTCACACCTATAATCCCAGCACTTTGGGAGGCTGAGGCGGGTGGATCACCTGTCAGGAGTTTGAGACCAGCCTGGCCAACATGACAAAACACCATCTCTACTAAAAATACAAAAATTAGCCATGCATGGTGGTGCGTGCCTATAGGGGGGGCTATAGGGAGGCTGAGGCAGGAGGATCCCTTGAACCTGGGAGGTGGAGGTTACAGTGAGCCAAGATCGTGCTACTATACTCCAGCCTGGGCAACAGAGTGAAACTATGTCTCAAAAAAAAAAAATTTAATTCCTGACTTGGTGAGGTTGGCAGGTGGAGGTGGGCTTTAAAAACAGTTATAGAATACAATCCACTGAACTCTTGTCTAGGAGCTCTCTTGGTCCTCCGAGTGCTGAGCAATTGGGATCGAGAAAGGAAATGATAAAATGAGGGGTCCCCAGACTTGTATCATGGAAATCATGAACCAAAATGAAATAACGCATGAGAGTACTGAAATTCATGAACCCCTTTCTTCAATGGTCTGTGGCTGGCAAACGGCATGGGAAATAATTTCAGAAACTAGCTAACATTTACTCAAATCCAATGCCAGGCAAAGTAACCAGAGTCAGAGTTGAGGATAGCACTTGTTATTGACATGAACAACCTTAGGACCCCCTACTCCAAAAAAGTTCCATTTAAAAATTTAGCAGGTAGGGCACAGTGACTCATGCCTGTAATCCCAGCACTTTGGGAGGCCAAGATGGGAAGATCGCTTGAGCCCAAGAATTTGAGACCAGCATGGGAGACAGAGTGAGACTCTGTCTCTATACAAAAATTTTAAAAATTAGCTGGGGATGGTAGCGCATGTTTGTGGTCCCAGTTACTTGGGAGACTGAAGTTGGAGAATTGCTTGAGGCTGCAGTGAGCCGTGATCATGCTACTGCACTCGAGCCTGGATAACAGAGTGAAATGCTGTCTCCAAAAAGGAAAAAAGCACTTTTAAGGAAACCACCAGAGAACAGGGTGGGGGCAAAGTGCTCCCAGATCCTCAGCAATAAGCAATAAAGAGTTTGCCTTTTCCCTACGTTGGTTTTTACAGAGTATCAGTCAATTATGATTCTGGTGGAAATCTATGTGAGGCAGTGGACAGATAAGAGTACACAATGAAATGAGCAGGCAAAGAACCTGGCAGAAAGTCAGAGTTACTGCCTTTAGACACTTACCCTGCTGTCAGCCTTCATCTGTGGCACATTTGGATTCCTAGGGAATCTGTTCTGACTATGACAAGGCAAACCTGAGTATCTTTATATTACCCAAGGTGAGGCTCGAGCCCTTCTGGATTAGTTGGTAATAACCTTAAGCTTATTGGGCAGTTCTGGTAACCATACACAGACTGTGTAACACAACAGAATCATCCTTTATTATAAATATTGACATGACTATGTCACAAAGCCATATGAATTGGAACCAAGAAGATATGGCTTGAGTTACAGAAATGAGTCCTGACAATGGGAGAGCAGGATATACCCAGCTAGTGCTTCTCTCTCCCTGTATTTAATTAAATACTGTTCAGAACATAAAACATAGATCATCCAGTCAGGAACATCTTTTGTGGCAGCAGGAATCCAGGAGCAGAATAAGCTGAGCCATCAGAAATACTACACACACAATTCAACCTAAGCTCTGCAGCACATGAACCTGTATATGTCAATTTTTAAAAGGTTAAGATCCTTGAAAATAATAAAAACTTAGTACAGCTGGTGTTCTGCATCTGTAGGTCAACCAAAGATAGAAAATATTAAAATAATAAAAATAAAAATAAAAATCAATACAAAAAAACCCCAATACAGCATAACTACTATTTACATAGCATTTATATTGTATTAGGTATTATACACAACACAGAGATGATTTATAGCATATGGGAGAATGTGCATAGATTATATACAAACACTACGCCCTTTTAGATAAGGGACTTGAGCATCCTCAGACTTTGGCATCTATGGTGGGGTGTCTTAAAATCAATCCCCTATGGATACAGAGCAACAACTATAATGTGTCCCAAAGTATTCTTCTTTTGGTTGATTTTACTTGGTATCCTTTAGGCTTCATGAATCTGGATGTCTATGTCCCTCTCTCAAGACAGGAAATTTTCAACATTATTTATTTATTTAAAAAATTTTACATAGGCTGGATGCAGTGACTCAGGCCTATAATCCCAGCACTTTGGAAGGCTGAGGTGAGCAGATCACTTAAGGCCAGGAGTTCGAGACCAGCCTGGCCAATAAAGCAAAACCCCATCTCTATTAAAAATACAAAAAATTAGCTAGGCCTGCCGGTGCACACCTGTAATCCTAGCCAATTGGGAGGCTGAGGCATGAGAATTGCTTGAACCCAGGAGGCAGACATTGCAGTGAGCCAAGACCATGCCACTGCACTCCAGACTGGGTGACAGAGCAAGACCCTGTTTGAAAAATACATTGACTCTTGATGCCACCTCTCTGCAACTCCCTCAATGCAACAAATACTCTAAAACTACTATTTTAACACAACATAGTTAGAGGAGATCTATTATACCTTATGACTGTTAATTTAAAGCCAGGGAGCAGCAGTAAATAAACTGCTGTCTCTCAATTGTGCAAGTAGTCAGTAATGATTCAGGTCAGAGGTGCTCAAAGGGAAGATTTGACTTTACACTTCACATCACAGCTTTATAATTCTTGATGGATAGAGAGTACAAGACAATGAAGGGAACAACAATGGATGAAAAAGAGAAAAGGAACAGTCTCACAATGTTTAAGTTTCATTAACAAAAGCTTTCACTACCAGACAACACTCTTCGAAGAATTTGCTGCCCATTATACACCTTTCCTACCATATGGCTCTTTCTGTTTCCAACAAGCACCAATTTACTGATGAATCAAACCCAGATTCGACTGCCTAACAGCCACTGCTATTCTGAATCCTCCAGGGAGTTCAAATTCCACAATGAACTTATCTCCACACCTCCTCTTGCTCTTTCTTTCATTCTCTAGACTGAATGATGGGATCTTATCCACCTAAGCTAAGAATGTGAGTGGCAGGCCACCCATGACTCCCTTACTCACTTGTTTGCTAAGCCTTCAATCCTGCTTCTCAGTTTTTGCAAGACTCCCCAACATCTCCAGTCTTAGTTCCCTAACTTTGCCTAAACTATTAACACTGCCCAATTTGATTTCACCATTACTGATCTCACCTTTACTAATGAGCCCATTTCACTAGAAGGACACACATTTGATTGTCTGACTCCCTTACATTAAAACCATTTGTTGATTACCAAGTACCTATTATATAATATTATATTAATCACATTAGTAAGGCACTAAGACTTCACACAATTTAAATCTAACCTACTTTTCCACATTTTTGTCTTGTTAACTTCCCTATATGCATCCAAACTCTCACCAAACCAAAGTATTTGCACAGTCTCCTATATATAATGGCTTGTCCTGTCTCATGCCTTTGCAAAAATCACCTTATCTACCTATTCAGTCCTGGTTACCTATAGGTAAAACTGTGCTCCTATATGTCTCAAACCATATATCTGTGTGTTCCCAAAGCATTTCAAACATACTTCTGCTATTGCAATTATCTCAGTGTATTCTTGCTTTATAGATCTGGCTATTTCCTTAGAGTAAACTTCTTAAAGACCAGGACTCAGTTTCATTTCTTTCCAGCCCTAATACCTCACAAAAAGTCTGTGAATTAATGAAAACTTACAATGGTATAGCCTGTACTTCCAAAAAGATTAAAATCTAAATGAAAGCCCTGAAGACGAACAAATAGGGCAGAGGGAATAAAGACTTACCCCACAGGCATCCTTTCCCTGTCTACTGAGATGAATGCAATTGTAAAATGGTTAGGAAGGTTAGGTACAAATAAGTCCCTAGGTCTCCAAGTCCGACTAGTTCCTGCTGATATAGACTATGGTCTGGAAAGGGATCCAAAAACTAATGTCTCAAAACTTTTTTTTTTTGAGACAGGGCTGGGTGCAGTGGTGTATGCCTATAATTTCAGCACTTTGTGAGGGTGAGATGAGAGGATCATTTGAGTCCAGGAGTTGGAAACCACCTGAGCAATATGGTGAGACTCCATCTCTACAAAAAATACAAGAATTAGCTGGGGATGGTGGTGGGAGATCCAGACTACCTGGGAGGCTGAGGTGGAAACTGCCTGAGCCTGGGAGATCCAGGCTGCAGTGAGCTGTGATCACGACACTGCACTCCGGCCTGGGCAACAGAGACTCCGTCTCAATCAATCAATCAATCAATCAATAAACCAACCAAAACAAAACATATGCATATGAAAAAACACAAAACAAAAAAACAAGAAACAAAACCAAAAAACCTTTGACTTGTGCTTCAGGGCTAGGTACGCTGGAAGATCAAAGCTTGTTTGTTTCATCTACTATACCTGAACCAAAGGGTTAATAACAGAATAGATGACTTTGGTTTGGATTTTCTTAGAAATATAAGAAGCAAATGACACTAAGGAGTTTTTTCCTTAGGTACCTGTCTCTATAAAAACTCTCCCACAGAACCCTCCTTCATACACTGCTCATAGAAACGTCAAATGGTGCAGCTACTTTGGAAAACAGTTTGACAGTTTCTTAAAAAGTTAAACATAAATTTATCCGAGGACCCAGTAATTCCACTCCTAGGTATTTACCCAAGAGAAATGAAAATATATGTACAAAGACTTGCACAAAAATGCTCATGCAGCATTATTCGTAACAGTTAAAGGATGAAAACAACCCAAATGTCCATCAACTGGTGAATGGATTAACAAAATGTAACATAGTATACAAGAAAATATTATTCAGTCATAAAAAGGAATGAAATCCTGGTACATGCTATAACAAGAACGAATCTTGAACACATTACTCAATAAAGGAAGCCAATCACAAAAGGCCATATATTGTATTATTTCATTTATATAAAATGCCCACAAGAGGCAAATCTATCAAGAAAGAAAACAAATTAGTGGCTGGGCTGGGGAGTAACTGGAAATGGGTATGAGAGGTCTTATTGGGAGGATGAAAATGTTCTAAAATGGTAATGGTTGCATAATTTGGTAAATTTACTAAAAGCTATTAAATTGTAAATCTAAAGCAACTAGATTTTATGCTAGGTATATTATATCTTAATAAAATTGCTGCTGCTGTTTTTTTTTTTTAAAGTTTGTCCAAACTTGTGCTTCTGGTCATGACAGATTAACTGTTAAATGAAATAGCCCTCTCAGTGTTAAAAACTGGAAAACTAAACAAAATACATGAAAAAGCCAGTTTTCACACACTGGACATTAAGCAGCACTAAACTATAATCCTGAGAAAAGAGACAAAATGAGGTAAGCCCTATGATTACCTTGGCTTTTCTGCCTGGAGAAATTTACCAGATTCTGGGGCAGAGAGGAAACCCCAAGCACAGCATGGAGTTCTCAGTGAGCTAAGGAGACAGGGACTGGAATTCAGAGTATCTGAGATAAACTATAAGCTAACAATTCCCAGAGCTCACAGAAGGCTGGGAGACATGTGAGCTTCCACCAGCTGAAGTGAAGAGATCTCCAAGATAATCTGTGGCCATCAGTGGAGATCCCAGACAGGTGATGCCTTAGGAGTTACCCTAGAGAAAAAATCACTCTGGACTCAACCCAACAAAGATTAAGAATAGTCTCTAAAAAATCAAGGTGATCCACAAGTAACTTGACTGGCTATCAGAACAAAGCTCAAATTTTTTTTTTTTTTTTTTTTTGAGACGGAGTTTCGCACTTATTGCCCAGGCTGGAGAGCAATGGTGCAAACTCAGCTCACTGCAACCTCTGCGTCCTGGGTTTAAGCGATTCTCCTGCCTCATCTTCTCGAGTAGCTGGGATTACAGACATGTGCCACCACAACTGGCTAATTTTGTAATTTTAGTAGAGACAGGGTTTCTCCATGTTGGTCAGGCTGGTCTTGAACTCGCGACCTCAGGTGATCTGCCCGCCTTGGCCTCCCAAAGTGCTGAGATTACAGACGTGAGCCACTGCGCCTGGCTAGCTCAACATTCTTTAATAGAAAGTAACAAAATTCTGAAACTTAACAACGTTAACAGTCACAATGTCCAGTATTCAACTGAAAATGGCAGGCAACTATTAAAAAGCAATTATAAATGTTCTAGTTTATTAAAGAAAACATGAACACAGTGAAGGAATTAAAACTATTAGGCCAAAGGGACAGACTCTTGAGAAGCACACGTGGCATCATGCTCCTGACTGCCCTCCCCAACCACAGTAGCATTCCTGGTGGCAGTGGATTGGGACCATGATCATCTGGAGAACCACCACTGGCTGAGCATGCCCTACCTGACCACAAGGCAAGAGTTATGTCCACACTATAGTGCACAGGGCAGAGGCCTTTGAGGCCATGAAGACGGTCAACACTTCCAAGTTGCCCTCACACAGATTTGTTGTAGACCAGCTCAACCAGCTCAGTGCCACCAAGAAATGGTCCTAACCCTGAGCTATTGCCCGCCCCGCAACCTTTTATTTATTTATTTTTTTGAGACAGGGTCTCACTCTGTCACTCAGGCTGGAGTGCAATGGCATGATCTTGGCTCACTGCAGCCTTGACCTCTGGGGCTTAGGTGATCCTCCCACCTCAGCCCCCCAAGTAGCTGGGACTGTAGGTGTGCACCACCATGCCTGGCTAACTTTTTTGCATTTTTTTGGTAGAAACGAGAGTTTTGCCATGTTGCCCAGTTTAGTCTCAAACTCCTGGGCTTGAGGGATCCACCCGCTGAGGCATCCCAAAGTGCTATGATTACAGGCGTGAGCCACTGTGTCTGGCCACCCTTCAATCTTGTAGATCACAGGGCTGCCCTGTCTTTATCTGGTCAAGGAACTAAAACTGTAGCTTCTATAAAAATGTAAGCCTTTGGACCAGAAACTTATTAAAACACACAACTATAAAAAAAAAAACAAAAATAAAAAATAAAACACAAATATGAGTATAGTGGTTAGCATATGGAATACCTGGGACTCTAACCCCCCTAATATTTAAAACTATAATCACTGTCCTGTTGTGTTTTTAACTGGACAGAAAGATTATCAGAGATTTCCTGGGTAACACATGATATAAAATCTATTTTGAGAAAAGCTAAAATAAAGCTACAAACTATAATTTGGGGGTATTTGCTTAAGTATGAGACACGTGATGGGGGCTTTATCATGCAACCTTAGTTTGCTTACCTTCTGTCAAGAATAACTACCTAAACTTAAATGTAGTTTTTCAGTTAAACATATTCCTATGGGCTGGGCGCGGTGGCTCATGCCTGTAATCCTAGCACTTTGGGAGGCTGAGGCAGGCGAATCACGAGGTCAACAGATCGAGACCAACCTGGCCAACATGGTGAAACCCCGTCTCTACTAAAAATACAAAAATTAGCTGGGTGTGGTGGTGGGCGCCTGTAGTCCCAGCTACTCAGGAGGCTGAGGCAGGAGAATCAGCTGAACCCAGGAGGCAGAGGTTGCAGTGAGCCGAGATCGTGGTACCGCACTCCTGCCTGGTGACAGAGTGAAACTCCATCTCAAAAGAAAACAAAAAAAGGAATATATATATACATATTCCTAAAAACAGCATTTTATACTGGGACTTGACTACTAAAAGCAGACATTTAAATCAACTAAAAATGGCACGGTATGGTGGCTCACACCTGTAATCCCAGCACTTTGGGAGGCCCAGATAGGCAAACTTGAGGTCAAGAGTTTAAGACCAGCCTGGCCAACATGGCAAAACCTGTAAAAATACAAAAATTAGCGGGTATGGTGGCAGCCGCCTGTAATCCCAGCTACTCAGGAGGCTGAGGCAGGAGAATCACCTAATCCTGGGAAGCAGAGGTTGCAGTGAGCCAGGATCACATTACCAAACTCCAGTCTGGGCAACAGAGTGAGACCCTGTCTCAAAAAAAATAAATAAATAAAAAATAAAGTACAAGGTATTAATCAGAAGTGTTAAAAATAAAAAAGAAATTAGCTTTGCAGACGCCATTACCCCGGGAGCCTTGTACTATCAGCCATGGTCAACCCCACTGTGTTCTTTACCATCACCATTGATGGCGGGCCCTTGGGTTGTGTCTCCTTCAAGCTGTTTGCACACTTGTTTCCAAAGACAGCAGAAAACTTTCGTGCTCTGAGCACTGGAGAGAATGGATTTGGTTATAAATGTTCCTGCTTTCACAGAATTATTCCAGGGTTTATATGTCAGGGTGATGACTTCACACACCATAATGGCACTGGTGGCATGTCCATCGATGGGGAGAAATTTGATGATGAGAATTTCATCCTAAAGCATACAGGTTCTGGCATCTTATCCATGGCTGGACCCAACACAAACGGTTCCCAGTTTTTCATGTGCACTGCCAAGATTGTGTGGTTGGATGGCAAGCATGTGGTCTTTGGCTAGGTGAAAGAAGGCATGAATATTGTGGAGGCCATGGAGCATTTTGGGTCCAGGAATGGCAAGACCAACAAGAAGATCATCACTGCTGACTGTGGACAACTCTAATAAGTTTGACTTGTGTTCATCTTAACCACCAGACCATTCCTTCTGTAGCTCAGGAGACCACCCCTCCACCCCATTTGTTCACAGCATCCTAGAATCTTTGTGCTCTCACTGCAGTTCCCTTTGGGTTCCATGTTTTCCTTGTTCCTTTCCATGCCTAGCTGGATTGCAGAGTTAAGTTTATGATTACGAAATAAAAACTAAATAACAAAATAAAAAAGAAATTAAAACTATTAAAAAATAAGCAAGTTAAAATTTGAGAGCAGAAAAATACAACTGAAATTAAAAATGAACCAATGGATAACATGAACACAGTGAAGAAATTAAAACCACTAGGCCAAAGGGACAGATTCTTGAGAAGCACAGGTGGTATCACGGATGAGCTTAGCTAATTCGGTACAGCAGAAGATAAGATCAGTGAACTTTAAAAAGCGGGTAACAGAAACCATGCAAACTGAAGTACAGGGAGAAAAGTGCTGGGAAAAAGTCTGATAGAGATGTGGGGGTCTGTGAGACAATATCAAGTGGTTTAATAACATGTATACAATTGGAGTCCCAGGAAAAGGGACAATGGTATAAAAAAATATATTTGAAAAAATTCCCAGAGTGGATGAAAATTAACAATCATGGATCTAAAATGTATGAGAATCACAAGCATATTATACACAAAGAAAACAAAACCAAGATATATCATAATCGAACTGCTAAAAACTGTTTATAAAAGACAAAATCAGGCCAGGCACAGTGACTCACACCTGTAATCTCAGCACTTTGGGGGCCTGAGGCTGGTGGATCACCTAAGGTTGGGAGTTCAGCCTGATCAACATGGAGAAACCCCGTCTCTACTGAAAATACAAAAAATTAGCCAGGCATGGTGGCCCCAGCTACTTGGGAGGCTAAGATAGGAAGATCACCTGAACCCAGAAGGCAGAGGTTGTGGTGAGCTGAGATTGTGCCAATGCACTCCAGCCTAGGCAACAAGAACAAAACACCCCCTCAAAAAAAAAAAAAAAAAGACAAAACTCACGATATATGGGGGAAAGATATTATATTTTTATTAGAAACTATTATAAAAAACAATCGAAACATCTTTTAAGTGTTGAAAGGAAGAAAATATAAAATTAGAATTCTATATCCAGTGAAAATATCCATCGTATCTTGAATTAATTGCTTTAAAAAAAAATAAAAGAAAGAAAGAAAATATCTGTCGTAATAAACCTGCACATGGATGTTTTTAGTAGCTTTATTTGTAATTGCCAAAAGTTGGAAGCAACCAAGATGTCCTTCAGTAAGTGAATGGATAAATATAAACAGCAGTACACTCCAACTTCAGTGCTAAAACAAAATGAGCTATCAGGCCATGAAAACACATGGTGAAAGCCTCAATGCATATGGCTAAGTGAATGAAGCCCATCTAAAAAGGCTACCTACTGCAGTCAACTGTATGACATTCTGGAAAAAGCAAAACTATGAAGATCATAAAAAGATCAGTGTTGTCAAGAACTGGGGAAGAAGGATGAGGAAAGAAGGCAGGATGAACAAGAGGAGGCTGAAATTTTTTTTTTTTTTGAGACGAAGTTTTGCTCTTGTTGCCCAGGCTAGAGTGCAATCGCATGATCTCGGCTCACCGCAAACTCTGCCTCCCAGGTTCAAGCAATTCTCCTGCCTCAGCCTCCTGAGTAGCTGGGATTACACACATGCGCCACCATGCCTGGCTAATTTTGTATGTTTAGTAGAGATGGAGTTTCTCCATGTTGGTCAGGCTGGTCTCGAACTCCCGATCTCAGGTGATCCGCCCACCTCAGCCTCCCAAAGTACTGGGATTACAGGCATGAGTCACCACGCCTGGCCCAGCTCAAAAGATTTTTAAGGCAGTGAAACTATTCTGTATGATACTATGATGCTGTATACATGTCATGATGCCTTTATTAAAACCCACAAATGTACAACACCAAGAATGAATCCCAATGTAAATTATGGACTTTGGGTGGTAATAATGTGTCATAGTAGATTCATCAATTGTAACAAATGTCCCACTCTGGTGCTTTGATGATGAAAGAAAGGGAAGCTTGTGTGTGTGCAATGGCAGCAGGTATATGGAAACTTTCTGTACTTCCTGTTCAATTTTGCTATGCCAAAATAGAACTAAAATTGCTTTAAAAATAGACTATTTTTTTTAAAGTGGTAAGATAAATATCTTTCTTCAGACAAACAAAAGCTGACAAAATATATCATCAGCAGATCTGAAATACTAGAAATGTTAAAGAAAAAAAATTTTTTTTTTTTTTTTTTTTAAGACAGTTTTGCTCTTGTTGCCCAGGCTGGAGTGCAATGGCACGATCTTGGCTCACTGCAACCTCTGCCTCCCGGGTTCCTCCTGCCTCAGCCTCCCAAGTAGCTGGGATTACAGGCATGTACCACCATGCCTGGCTAATTTTTTGTATTTTCAGTAGAGACGGGGTTTCTCCATGTTGGTCAGGCTGGTCTTGAACTCCTGACCTCAGGTGATCTGCCCGCCTCAGCCTCCCAAAGTGCTGGGATTACAGGTGTGAGCCACCCCACCCAGCCTTTTAAAGGAAATTCTGTTTTTTTTCTCTTTGTCTTTTTTGCTGTTGTTGTTAAAGGAAATTCTTTAGGCTAAAGGAAAATGATCCCAGATGGAAATTCAAATCTACATGAGAGAATGAAGAGTGCTGGAAATGGTAAATATCTGGGTAAATACAGGACTTAATGGTAGATTGTGATAATATGCATACTATAAACCTTACAATAGTGTTTTTCAAATAAGTAGGTCTCAAGATCCCTTTATTCTTAAAACACTGAGGATCACAAAAAGCTTTTATTCATATGGGTTACATCTATCAAAATTTTTCATATTAGGAATTAAGTTTAAACTGAGAAAAAATTAAGTTTTTAAAATAACAGCAAATTATATAATAATACATATAACAATCATATAATTTTTTGTGAAAAATAACTGTTTTCCAAAACTAAAGCAATTCAGTTAAGAGTGGCACAGTTTTACATTTTGGAAATCTCTTTTAACGTCTCACTTAGAATACAGCTAAGTCTCATTGGCTTCTGCATTCAAGTATGTCATGTGCCCTCTGGAAAATTCCATGGTATATTTGTGAATGTACCAAATATGACAGAGGCACATCATGTTTTCTTATTATTAAAATAGCTCTAACCTTGTGGCTCCTTTGAAAGGATCTTAGGACCCCTAGAGGTCCCCACACCAACCTTTGAGAACCACTGTTTTAAAACAACCACTAAGGAGTAAAGCAGGCCAGGTGTGGTGGCTCACACCTGTAATCCCAGCACTTTGGGAGGCCACAACAGAAAGATTGCTTGATGTCAGAAGTTTGAGACCGGCCTGGTCACCAGCACCGTGAGACCCTGTCTCTACAAAGAATACAAAAATTAGTCACTTGGGTGGCTGAGGCAGGAGGAACATCTGAGCCTGGGAGGTGGGGACTACACTGAACCCTGATGGTGCCACTGCACTCCAGCCTGGGCAACAGAGTAAGAGCATGGCTCAAAAATAAATAAATAAATAAAAATAAAGAGGTATGGCTAAGCCAATATGGGAAAAAATAGAATACTTGAAAAAAATTCTAAATCAATCCAAAGGAAAGCAAAGACAAATTAAAAACAAATAATAAGGCCAGGCATGGTGGCTCACACCAATAATCCCAGCACTTTGGGAGGCCAAGGTGGGTGGATCGCCTCAGGTCAGGAGTTTGAGACCAGCCTGGCCAACATGGTGAAACCCCGTCTCTACTAAAAATACAAAAATCAGGCCGAGTGCAGTGGCTCATGCCTATAATCCCAGCACTTTGGGAGGCCGAGGCGGGTGGATCACCTGAGGTTGAGAGTTCAAGACCAGCCTGACTAACATGGAGAAACCCCGTCTCTACACACACACACACACACACACACACACACACACACACACAATCAGCCAGGTGTGGTGGCAGGTGCCTGTAATCCCAGCTACTCGGGAGGCTGAGACAGGAGAATTGCTTGAGCTGAGGAGGCAGAGGATGCAGTAAGCCAAGATTGCACCATTGCACTCCAGCCTAGGCTACAGAGAAAGGGAGACCCTACCTCTAAAACTAAAATAAAGCAAACCAAATGACACAATAAATAAATCCTTCAGTTTACCATTTAAACACATAATATCATACATTTTCAAACCTTACCTTCCTATGACCCCTGAGAGCAATAACCTTGCCTTATACTGCTTTTGCATCCCCAGGTCTGGGCACAGCACTTGTGCCAAATAGGAACTCAAATGTCTGATAAATAACCAAAATGTAAAAGAGTTCAGATCTGTGTGACTTAAAATTTATATTTAGAGATCTAAGGTTCCAAGCTAGTAGATTATAATTCAGGCATTGCCTTTTGGATATAATATTTCCAACAGCCTACTCCCTAGACACACATGCACCTATGGTAACAGAAAAGTAAAGATCAAACATAACCTGACAAGTACACTCACTCTGGGTGGTTGGATATAGTCAGGTTTTATAATCATACTTCTCTTACAGTCGATCACAAATAGTAGTGCCAATTATTTAGAGTTGAATGTGTATAATAATTACCTTGGGACCTTGTATCACTTCCAATTCTGATCTAGCAGGTCTGGGACAGGGAGTGAGATTCTGCATTTTTAATAGGTGCTACCTGGTGCTGTTGGATGCTGAGTAGACCTAACTATTACAAAAAGCTCATTGTGAAGGCCCCAACTCCACGGTGAACCCCTCCAGTCCATCTCCAGAAGAGAGCCTTGTAAAAGGCAACCGTCACTGCTCCAATCACTTTAAAGGTTTCCCTTTCTCACCAGCTAGACAGAGAACGAAGGTCTAGTATAGCATGGCACATAAACCGCCCTTTTACTTGGCCCCTACTTCTCAGCTCCTACTTTGTGCTTGGCTAGTTTGATGACCTGGATTTCCTAACACAGGTCTTCATATAAGAAAGGGCAATTCCTTGAGCATTAAAAAAGCAACAGTGAACTTCATGTCCATTCCTCATTTGCTTTGAAAGGCCTAATTTAATATGCATATACTAGACCAAAAGACCGAATCAAGATTAATAGTTAGGTGTCCATGCACTTGGGCTTATAAGAAGGGTAAGGCCTCCAACATGCTTTACAAACTTTAGATCTTGTCTTAATCCCTTTGTTTATTTTTCAAAAGACATAACTAATACAATACAGAAGTCTGGAAATGGGAGCTGTGATTTTTGTTTGTATTTAAGCTTAATAATTTAAATGGCAAGTGCCTAGCAGTCTTGGGCATATTCCTAAATGATTCAGGAAAACAAGACAGCACAACAGCTGGAGTGATGTGGCTAAGTGATTTATGTGATTCATTTAAAATTTAACAAACTCCACATGGATTGAACTTAAGTGTGTATCTTCTCGACAAATGCCAAACACATGTGGAGAGAAAAACATTTATTCCAAAAATGAATAAAATATAAAAGAAAGAGTGAATTCATTTCCACTTTAGTCCCTTCTTACTCCAGCTCCTTCTTTTCTCCCCTCTTCCTTCTTCCACCAATTCCCAATAATTTAACCATTTAAGTACTTATAACTCTCAAAATTAAAAAAAATATTATTCAGGTTTTAGAACATAAAAATATGGTATCTGATTTCATTCACGACGCTTCATATGGTCGGCCATGGTGGCTCACGCCTGTAATTCCAACACTTTGGGAGGCTAAGGCAGCCAGACTACTTGAGGTCAGGAGTTCAAGACCAGCCTAGTCAACATGGCGAAACCTCGTCTCTACTAAAAATACAAAAATTGGCCGGGCATGGTAGCATAGCACACGCCTATAAATCCCAGCTACTTGGGTGGCTGAGGCATGATAATTTAATCCCAGTTACTTGGGTGACTGAGGCATGATAAGTGCATGAGTCCAGGAGGCAAAGGTTGCAGTGAGCCAAGAACACATTTAAAAAAAAAAAAAAAAAAAAAAACCCCAAAACCCACGCCTCCCACTGGTTTGGAACAGACGAATCATAAAAGCATATGTTATGGGGCACTAATAACAAAAAGCAAGGAAAGGCCAGGTGTGGTGGCTCACATCTGTAATCCCAGCACTTTTGGAGGCTGAGGCAGATGGATCACCTGAGGTCAGGAGTTCAAAACCAGCCTGGCCAACATGGTGAAACCCTGTCTCTACTAAAAACACAAAAACTAGCCTGGTGCGGTGGTGCACGCCTGTAGTCCCAGCTACTCAGGAGGCTGAGGCAGGAAAATTGCTTGAGCCTGGGAGGCCAAGGTTGCAGTGAGCCAAGACTGTGCCACCGCACTCCAGCCTGGGTGACAGAGTCTCTGTCTCATTTAAAACAAAAAGGGCAAAGAGAGAGAACAAGAGAGGCCCTGAAGTGATCATAGTAAGGGGTTTTTTGAACACCCCTTGCAATTCTTGGCCACATATCTCCCTCAAATGAGTAAGTAGGTAGTATGCATCTGAGTCCCTGAATGTCTAAAACAGGCCATTCTTTCTCCCTAACTTCATCTCTACACCTTGATACATGCATGATCACTCACCCATTTTTCAGAATAAGGAAAAAAGAATCCCAAGACCATGTGACTACTGGCGTTATAGAATGACAGAAGAAAGACTCACAAATGATCAGGAAATACATATGTAAGCCACACTCACCTTCATGGGGTTTTCATCATATGTTGGAGTTCCCAGGTCCATCTCAGCTTCATGCTCAAGGCTGGCATCATCTCCCGGGCTTTCCCAAGTAGGAGGATCCCACTGAGTCTGCCTAGAAAGAGGTGAAAACAGCTATGCTGTCAGGACTAGGAAACAGAATCCTGACATAAACATCTCTGCTCTTACACACAGAAAATATAACATAGAATAAGACACAGAATAAGTCAGCTACATGAGTTAGAGACAAATTTTTGATATCTTCCCAGCAGCAATTAGTCTAGCACAGAGACATGCCCCTCCTCATTGTTTAGTCCACCATATTTCTTTGGGCAATGATGTGGCAACACTGATTGGGTATCAAAGAGAGCAGTAAACCCAAACATCCTGTCTGTCTGTCACCTGACTCTTAACGTCCTGCAAATTAAGATTCAGCAAAGCCTGAAATGTACAGGAAATAGACACCTGCCTATGTCATCTCTCTGTAGATGAAGAGGTAAACAGTGACTGTACCTAGCATATAACTGGAGAAAAATAAATCATAACATCTCTCACAATCCTTGACCACATGAGAAAATTATCTCTTGCTTTAGGAGCTTTCTTTATTGTGGTTCTGCCCCCTTTGGTTTAATGACTGACAACATGGGATATGTACAGGTTAAAAACTTGTACCCTCAGCCAGGTGCAGTGCCTCACGCCTACAATCCCAGCACTTTGGGAAGCCGAGTCAGGTGGATCACCTGAGGTCAGTAGCTCGAGACCAGCCTGGCCAACATAGTGAAAGTCCATTTCTACTAGAAATTCAAAAATTAGCTGGGAGTGGTGGCAGGCACCTGTCATCCCAGCTACTTAGGAGGCTGAGGCAGTAGAATCACTTGAACTCGAGAGGCGGAGGTTGCTGTGAGACAAGATCGTGTCATCGCACTCCAGCCTCAGCAATGAGAGTGAAATTCCGTCTCAAAACAAAAACAAAAACAAACAAACTTGTACCGTCTGCTAAAAATATTCTCAACTGACTGCAAGAAGGAGGTTTCAGCCATGTAAACTCATTAAATGTTTACAGTTCTTTTGAAAGTAAGCAGGCAAATATTTTTCTTTTTTTAAAAAAGCTAGATCTGTAGGATAAAAAGTGGAAGTAAGAATATTCATGTTCAGGAGTCTGAAGCCAGCTGTCACAGAGAATGTTATGAGGACAGTGACTTAAAATGTCAAAAGCCTCAAAAGATCTAACAAATCTGGCAGGTTGGCCAGGCACAGTGGCTCACACCTATAACCCCAGGACTTTGGGAGGCCGAGGCGGGTGGATTACCTGAGGTCAGGAGTTCAACACTAGCCTGGCCAACATGGCAAAACCCCGTCTCTCCTAAAAATACAAAAATAAGCTGGGCATGGTGGTGCATACCTGTAATCCCAGCTACTAGTGGGGCTGAGGCAGGAAGATCACTTGAACCTGGAAAGTGGAGGTTGCAGTGAGCCAAGATCATGCCACTGCACTCCAGCCTGGGCAACAGAGCAAGACTCCATCTCAGGGAAAAAAAAAAAAAAAAAATCTAGCAGGTCAATCTTGTCACTACAGACTTCTGCTTTACCACCACATAAATCTTTAGCCAACAACATTAAAGACACTTGATATAAATCAGTGTGTGTGTGTGTGTGTGTGTGTGTATATATTATTGTAAAAATAGGCCTATCTCTGACCTATGGAATTAACTTTTTTTTTAAAGGCTCAAGATTTCTACCATAATAAAAGAACCACAAGCAGCTAAGGGTGTTATTACAGAAACTGAACAAATATATATACACGTCTGTTCTTAGATACCAGACAAAGAAAACCTAGAAAAGATGGGAAAGGTACACATATAAATAAGAAATACAAACTTTTTTTTTATTTTTGGAAGATTGTAGAATATAAAAAGCACGTTTTGGTGTTAAAAAATAAAGTTATAGCTGGGACTGGTGGCTCATGCCTATAATCCCAGCGTTTTGGGAGGCCAAGGCAGGTGGATCACCTGAGGTCAGGAGTTCAAGACCAGCTTGGCCAACATGGTGAAATCCCGTCTCTACTGAAAACACCAAAAAAAAAAAAAAAAAAAAAGTTAGCCAGGTGTGATGGTGCATGCCTGTAATCCCAGCTACTCAGGAGGCTGAGGCAGAGGAACTGCTTGAACCCGGGAGGTGGAGGTTGCAGTGACCCAAGATCATGCCACTGCTCTCCAGCTTGGGCAACAAGAACGAAAACTCTTGTCTCAAAAAAAAAAAAAACTTCTGGTTAAACCATACATGGTTTTAAAAATCATTACACATTCAATTAGCAACATAATGAGGGCTCACTTTATAAAAGCATTTTTGTTTTTTGAGACAGAGTCTTACTCTGTCTCCCAGGCTTGAGTGAAGTGGCAGATCTCGGCTCACTGCAACCTCCACCTCTGGGGTTCAAGCAATTCTCCCGCTTCTCAGCTTCCTGAGTAGCGGGGATTACAGGCGCCTGACACCACGCCCAACTAATTTTTGTACTTTTAGTAGAGACAGGGTTTCACCATGTTGGCCAGGCTGGTCTCAAACTCCTCAAATTAAGTGATCTGCCCATCTTGGCCTCCCAAAGTGCTAGGATTACAGGTGTGAGCCACCGTGCCCAGCCTATAAAAACATTTTAATGAGAATAAGGAAGGCCCTTCTAAGCAGAAAGCATAAAGGAAAAATATTTAAAATTATGAATATTTTAAACTTCTTTATGTCACAAGACATCAGAAACAAAAACATCTGCAATACTCTTCATAAAGAAATCTAACACTGTGGACAGAAAATGGGTAGATGCCCCAAACAAGTAACTCAAGAAAGATACAAATGACCAACAATCCAATGAAGACATCCCATCACAATAATAAAAGAACTGAAAACAAAACTATTTCCCACCTGTTAGACTTGCAAGGTTAAAAGAGATGACATGAGGGAAAAAGGATTTCTTTCTGAAGACAAGGTCTTGCTCTGTCACCCAGGCTGGAATGCAGTGGCACAATCATGGCTAACTACAGATTTGATCTCCTGGCTCATGTGATCCTCTCGCCTCAGCCTCCCAGCTACTTGAGACTACAGGTGTACACCACCATGCCCAGCTAATTCTTGCAGTTTTCATAGAAATGGAGTTTCACTACGGTGCCCAAGCTGGTCTTGAACTCCTGGGCTTGAGCAATCCTCCTGCCTCAGCCTCCCAAAGTGTTAGGATTACAGGCATGAGCTGCTATATGTGGCTAAAATGAACTTTTATACACTTTTTTTGAGAGCCCAAATTGGCACAAACTATTGTTTAATGGTAAGCTGACAATACTTCTCAATTTAAAATTTGTACCTGTTTTGCCCAACAATTCCACTTCTAAGCACCCATTCGAAGAAGTAGCAAGATTAGCGTCCCTAAGGATGTCCAGGGTTATAGTTAGATATAAAATAGTGAAGACTTATCAGAGAGAGTTAAATACAACTTGATACAGCTATACAATAGAGCAGGGGTTGGCAAACTTTCCTGTAAATGATCAGATGATAAATATTTTGACCTGTGGGCCATATGGTCTCTATCACAACTAGTCTGTCATTGTAGTGTGAAAGCAACCAGACAATTTGTAAGCAAATGTGCATGGTTGCGCTCCAATAAAACTTTATTTGCCAAAACAAGTGGCCTGTGGGCATAGTTTGCCAGCCCTGAAACAAAGTATAAACAATTACTAAAAGAACAGTTGTAGCTGGGTGTGGTGCCTGACTCCTGTCATCCTAGCATTTTGGGAGGCTGAGGTGGGAGGACTGCTTGAAGCCAGGAGCTCATGAAGATCAGTCTGGGCAACAAAGCAAGACTCTGTCTCTACAAAAAAAAAAAAAAATAATAAATAAAGAAAAAATCCTATAGTTCTATTTAATTGATAAAGCTCTATGAAATAGATTAGTAAATAAAGCAGACTATAAAAATATGTATCTTAACAATTAACATAAGATTATATGAGTGTATACACACACACAGAGTACATATACCCACATAAAGCTATCTGTCAAAAAAGTATTTTTAAAAACATTAAATGAATTATCTCTAAGTAGTGGTAGTCCCAGTACTTATACTTCCTTGTTAGTATTTTCCTACTATATTTGTTTTCTACAATAAGCATAAATAATGTGTGTCAAGAATAAACATAATGTGTGTCAAGAATAAACAATCTATTTAATTTGGAAATAGAAGAGTGCTGTCAGTAAAAAAGTTCAACAGCAGAGTTGAGTAGCTATGATACAGACTGCTTGGCTGGCAAAGCCTAAAATAATTTATTTTCTGGCCTTTTACAGAAAAGGTCTATGAACCCCTGATACTTATACAATGTTAGATGAAGTCACTAACATTAAAAAAATCTCCTTAGCTTTCTCCAAGAGTCTTGTGGATTAAAAATACACCAAAACTGCCAGGTGCAGTGGCTCACGCCTATATCCCAGCACTTTGGGAGGCCAAGGTGGGCAGATCACCTGAGGTGAGCGTGTGTTTTGTGTGTGTGTGTGTGTGTGTGTGTGTGTATACACTTGTTCACTTCAAGCACAGTGAACAGCCAATGACAAGAAGTTTACAACTGTACAACTCCCCTTATAGTGGCAGCTTCTTGTATTAAGTAAAAGCAGACTTGGGAATGCCCACAGAGTTCCTCTTACCTTGTGATCACATGGTAGTAATAAATCTTCCCTTCTGGATCTCGGGCTGTCTTCCAGTTGGGAGGTAAGACAATAGTTTTTGGTTTGGGAGGAGATGGGGGCGGCAGATCCAAGAGATTATTTGTCACAATCATTTCAGACTACAAAGAAAACACACACATTTTTTATCAGTGATCTCTCTCTTAATCTGGCTGAATAGGACAAAATAGCCCACTTAAATATGTAAAAATGTACATCTATGTCCTCTTAAAAAAAAGGATAAAGGAAAGGTACATTCTGGAAAATAAGGAGCAGTATATATAAAGAGCTTTACGGAGCTATCAGAAAATTGACAGTTGGCTCTAAGTTTACCATCTAAGATACTACATTAAAAAATAGCCAGCTGCGTGTGCTGGCTCACTCCTGTAATCCCAGCACATTGGGAGGCCGAGGCGGGTGGATCACCTGAGGTCAGGAGTTCAAGACCAGCCTGGCCAACATGGTAAAACCCCATCTCTACCAAAAATACAAAAATTAGCTGGGCATAGTGGTGGGCACCTGTAAACTCAGCTACTCAGGAGGCTGAGGCAGGATAATTGCTTGAACCTGGGAGACAGAGGTTGCAGTGAGCCGAGATTGTACCACTGCACTCCAGCCTGGGCTACAAGAGTGAAACTCTGTCTCAAAAAAAATAAAAATAAAAAATAGCCAGCAGTTTATCATGTATAGCAGCATCTTTCAATTTTAAAACACCAATTGTAAGGCATACCAACTGCAAGATGCAATTAGCTAAATGGGCTCCAGACATACATTTATCTTAAAAAACAAAAATAACAACAACAACTAAAACCTGAGAAACCAAAAAAAAAGAAAAACAACAATAAACAAAAAACTCTGAGAAGCAAATATGACAGAATGTTAACATTTATCCATTATATTTTTTCTGTATCTGAAACCTCAAAACTATAAAATATTAGTGCCACATTCTGAAAAACATAAAAACCTCATAATCACTTATGGTCTGAATTTTGTTTCTCCAAAACATGTATATTGAAGCCCTAATCCTGCTGTCACTGTTATTGGGACATAGAGCCTGTAAAGAGCTAATTAAGATTAATGAAGTCGTAAGAGTGAGAACTTCATCTAATAGGACAGTGTCTTTATTAGAAGACAAAGTGACACCAGGGGACACTTGCAGAGAAAAGGCCATGTGAACGTACAGCAAGAAGGCAGCCATTTGCAAGCCAAGAGAGTGGCCTCAGGAGAAATCAACAGTGATGACACCTTGATCTTGGACTACCAGTCTCAAAGAACTGTGAGAAAATTTCTGTTATTTAATTTACTCAGTCTGTGGTATTTTGTTATAGCAGCCCTAGGAGACTAGCAATCACCATAAGGATATATACTTGTTCCTTCTTTTAAGCCTATTAATGAAGATACTTTTTTCAGCTTTACCTTGCTTGAGTAGCTAAAGAGGAACCTGAAGACCCCAGGCTCAGATAAAATGTTTTCATTTTTAAGCAACCATGGGTCTTTGAGCATTCTTGCTTTGTGTATACTTTTCTTTATCTCTATTTCACCTAGTGGGGTTTTTTTTTGGGCACAGCTTAAGTTTCACTTCCTCCATTCCCCTATCCTTTAGCTTATAAAGTGACCTCTTTTCCCCAAGCTTCTGTGTTACTTAACATTCCAAATCATTTATCTCTTAATAGTTTAAGGCAAAAAAGAAAAAAATATATTTCAAACCATTCAGTACTTATTCACAACACAAAACTTTGACTACTTTTAGTGTTATTCATTGTGACCATCATCTCTCTCTTATTTGGAAGATCAGCTTTTAAGAATACAAATGAAGGCTGGGCACAGTGGCTCACGCCTATAATCCCAGCACTTTGGGAGGCCAAGGTGGGCAGATCACGAGGTCAGGAGATCAAGACCATCCTGGCCAACATGGTGAAACCTCGTCTCTACTAAAATACAAAAAAATTAACCAGGCATGGTGGCGCGCGCCTGTAATCTCAGATACTCGGGAGGCTGATGCAGGAGAAGCGCTTGAACCTGGGAGGTGGAAGTTGCTGTGAGCTGAGATCATGCCATTGCACTCCAGCCTGGGCAACAAGAGCAAAACTCCGTATAAAAAAAAAGAATACAAATGGAAACTTATTTATTTTTGTATTAAAAATGCCTAGATGGCCGGGTACAGTGGCTCACCTGTAATCCCAGCACTTTGGGAGGCCAAGGTGGATGATCATCTGAGGTCAGGAGTTCAAGACCAGCCTGACCAACATGGTGAAAACCTGTCTCTACTGAAAACACAAAAAATTAGCTGGGCATGGTGGCAAATCCCAGCTAACTTGGGAGGTTGAGGCAGGAGAATTGCTTGAACCCAGGAGGTGGAGGTTGCGGTGAGCCGAGATCACGCCATTGTACTCCAGCCTGGGCAACAAGAGTGAAACTCCATCTCAAAAAAAAAAAAAAACTTTTTTTAAAACACTGTACAACATGTATAGTAAAGTATATCACACAATTCTACATGCCTAGTCCATGGTATCTAGTACAGCATCATATTCTAGTACAAGTTAAGCAGCCTTAATACAAAAATCCAAAACATTTTGAGTGTTGACATGACACTCAAAGACCATGTTCAAAGGAAATGCTCATTGGAACATTTCAAGTTAGAGATTTTCAAATTATGGATGCTCAAGAGGTAAATATAATGCAGATTATTCCAGAATCCATAAAATTCTGAAACGTTAAACACCTCTGGTCCCCTGAAGCTCAGATAAGGGATACTCAACCTGTACGTGGTAAATACTAATAGATAGCTGATCTAGAAAACTATTACCATGCCCAGGCACAGTGGCACATGCCTGTAATCCCAGCACTTTGGGAGGCCAAGGCGGGTGGATCACGAGGTCAGGAGTTCAAGACCATCCTGGCCAACATGGTGAAACCCCATCTCTAAAAATATAAAAATTAGCTGCACGCTGTAGTTCCAGCTCCTCAGGGGTCTGAGGCAGGAGAACAGCTTGAACCTGGGAAGCAGAGGTTACAGTGAGCCAAGATGGTGCCACTGCACTCCAGTCTGGGTGACAGAGACTCCAACTCAAAAAAAAAAAAAAAAAAAAAAAAAAAACAGAAGAAGAAAATTACCACTTCGAAAATATAAAAATACAAGATCAGAGTAAATAACAAAGGAAAAGGCTCCTAGGAGCAAAATATATATAAACACAACTGTAAATTCCACAGAATTTAAAAAAATTGTTTTTTACAGAATGGTAGAGTTTATGCCCTCAGGGTGCTCAGGTAAACTTTGGTGGCTACACAAATTTAAAAACAGGACAGGGGCAGTGGCTTACACCTGTAATTCCAGCACTTTGGGAGGCCAAGGTGGGTGGATCACCTGAGGTCAGGAGTTTGAGACCAGCCTGGTCAACATGGCAAAACCCTGTCTCTATTAAAAAAATAAAAATTAGCTGGGTGTGGTGGTGTGCACCTGTAATCCCAGTTACTGGGGAGGCTGAGGCAGGAGAATCACTTGAACCCAGGAGGTGGAGATTGCAGTGAGCCAAGATTATGCCACTGCACTCTAGCCTGGGCAACAGAGTGAGACTCCATCTCAAAAATAAATAAATAAACAAACAAACGAACACAGAACACGTGAAAAAAAAAAACAAAAATAAAACCCACAACAAAACCAAACCAAAAAGAAACCTTCTAAAGACAAAGTAGACAGTCAATCAGTTTTAACAACAGAAATATTTCTTACTGGCTGCAAGGGCTGAGGCTGCCCTGGTGCAACTATTGTAGTCACTGCTGCAGCTGGCTGTACCACCACTCCTTGTGGGTGAGCTGTGAAAATCTGTTGCCCTTGGATATACTGAAGACTTGGCTGGGCATAACTCTAAAAGATAAAATGAAGAAATTAATAATTTAAATTTCTGTCACTTTAATAAAGAAACTGACTTCCAAGTTGGCAATCTTATTTAAAGATATACCCAAAACATTTTCAAAAATTTTTGTATATATATATTTGGACATAATGTGTAAAACAATTTTTAGTTTCAAACACCACGGTTTCTTTTTTGACTAACTCCCTATTCATTCACTTACTTTGATTTTACTTTATCATAAGAAAATAAAAACTTTTTAAAAAAATTTTGCTCATAGAAACTTTCCAACTGTTTAGCTTTCAATGACACTGGAATGACACTAAAAACTAAACAGTTGGACAGTCTCTATGAGCAAAAATAATGAAGTGCTGCTCCTGGGATATCCAAGACACAGTGCCACGCTGCTCTTTTCAGGAAGCTTTTTGCTACCAACTTGTAATTACAAACAGGTTGTTTGGACCAGAAAAGAAGGTCAAAAGGTATGAATCATAGTAAATAAGATGATCACATTTGTTTTAGTTTTTTCTAGTCTTCTATGATAAAACTCCTCAGCAGAAAGACAGCAAAATCAATGCGTCTGAAATTCTCACCACACACTAACTTATACAGTGTTCTATGATGCAAGAAGCCCCTTAACACATAGCATCTCATTTAGTGCTGACCACCATCAAATGCAGGTACTGCCCATGCCTGGAGTTTCATAAGAAATAAGTACTGTGCTAGGGCTAAATCCACTCTGTAATTATTTCTCAATCATAGAAAATCTGCTTAAAGAAGAAGAGGTGACAAGAAGACTGAAAAATAGCCTTGCTGTCCTAAGAGCTGATGACTGCTAAAGAATTGAATAGATACGTATCCTGTACTTAAGGACAGATTTTGCTCCTGTAGACTGAGATTCTACCAGTGAAATGATTCAGAAACCTTAAATGGTAAGTACTCAAAATATCAACTATAATTCCAAATGATACCAGTAAAAACTCAAGTAGTCTGAATAGGCAATGCAGCTACCTAGTAGGTTTCTGGATGAGTAATTTTTGACAGGACACAAGATAAAGGAAAAAGAAGAATACCTAATTTGGTATTCTGGATTAACTTAATCTACTCAGATAATAAATCAGACTCCTGGTAATTAGGATTACAGGTGCACGCCACCATACGGTTAACATTTTTGCATTTTTTGTAGAGATGGGGCTTCGCCATGTTGCCCAGGCTGGTCTCGAACTCTTGGGCTCAAGCAATCCGCCTGCTTCGACCTCCCAAAGTACAAGGATTACAGGTGTTAGCCACCCTGCCCAGCTGCATATAAACATGTTGAGGTAAAGACCGTCCCACAGACATCTAGAAGTATAGGTTTAAGAATGTCTGCCCTATCTGGTGTGAAGATTACAGGTGTGAGATAAACACATCTGTCCAAATATTTTCTTGATATCCTTATTCTTATTCTAAAAGTTTTTTTCTAAATACATATATATATTTTAACTTTTAAATTTTTTTTGTTAAAAACTAAGACACATGGCAGCGGAGGGGTGAACAAAGGTTAATTAATGGGTACAAACATACAGTTTGATAGAAGAAACAGGACCAAGTATTTGATAGATCAGTAAGATATCTATACAATAATCTTACTATTTCAGAATAGCTAGAAGAGAGTAACTGAACGTTTCTAGCATAAAGAAAAGACAAATATTTAAGGTGATGAATATCTCAATACACTGAGTTGATTTTTACAAATTATATGAATATATTAAATTATCGAATGTACCCTGAAATATGTACACCTATTATGTATCAATTAAATGTATCAATTAAAAAAAAAAAACAACTTTAAGACACAAACACACACATTAGCCTAGGCCTACACAGAGTCAGGATCATCAAGATATCACAAGGCCACAGGAATTTAACTTTTCAACTCCATAATAATTTTATAAGGACCACTGTTGTAAATGCCATCTGCTGTAGATCATTTAAAACACCATTATGTGGCACACGTGACTTTATTTATAAATAGGTTGAGCATAAACATTTCTGATTTCCCTAAACAGAAATCCTAAATGGTATAAAATCTGAAACTTTTTGAGCATCCACATGGTACTCAAAGGAAATACTTGCTGGTATATTTTTGATTTTGCTTAGGGATGCTCAACTGGTAACTATATATAATGAAAATATTCCCAAATCTGAAAAAATCCAAAATCCAAAACACTTCTGGTCTCAAGCATTACAGATAAGGGATACTCAATCTGTATACATTTTCTCTCTCTCTCTCTCTCTTTTTTTTTTTTTTTTGAGACAGTCTTGCTCTGTTGCCCAGGCTGAAGTGCAGTGATGCAATCTCAGCTCATTTTAACCTCTGCTGCCTGGGTTCAAGCAATTATCATACCTCAGTTTCTCGAGTAGCTGGGATTATAGATGTAGGCCACCAAGCCCAGCTAATTTTTTGGTATTTTTAGTAGAGATGAGGTTTCACTATGTTGGCCAGGCTGGTGGGTCTCCAACTCCTGACTTCATGTGATCCCCTCAACTCACCTTCCCAAAATGCTGGGATTATACATGTGAGCCTCTGCGCCTGTCTTATGTTCTTATCCCTCTACTCATACCACGTGCAAGTGACCATATTCTCTTGCCTTGACTACTATTGGTCTCCCTACATTTTTTATTTTTATTTTTTTTTGAGACGGAGTTTCGCTCTGTTGCCAGGCTGGAGTGCAGTGGCATGATCTCTGCTCACTGCAACCTCCGCCTCCCAGGTTCAAGTGATTCTCCTGCCTCAGCCACCCACGTAGCTGGGACTACAGGCACGTGCCACCATGCCTGGCTAATTTTTGTATTTTTAGTAGAGATGGGGTTTTGTCATGTTGGTCAGGCTGGTCTCGATCTTCTGACCTCGAGATCCGCCTGCCTCGGCCTCCCAAAGTGCTGCGATTACAGGTGTGAGCCACCGTGCCTGGCCTATTTTTTTTTTCCTGAGACAAGGTCTCACTTGTTACCCAGGCTGGAATGCAGTGGTGCCATCAAGGCTCACGATAGCCTTGACTTCCTGGGTTCAGGTGATCTTCCTGCCCCAGCCTCCTGAGTAGCTGGGACTACAGAAGCATGCCACCACATCCAACTAATTTTTGTATTTTTTGTAAAGATTATGTTTCGTCATGTTACCCAGGCTGATCTCAAACTACTAGGCTCAAGCAATCCTCCCGCTTCAGCCTCCCAAAGCGCTTAGCCTAGATGCCACCATGCCTGGCCAGTCTCCTACTTTTGCCCTTGACTCCTACAATTTTTTTTGCCCAGAGTAGCCAGTGATCCTCTTAAAATATGTCAGATCATGCTATTCCATTCTAACTGCTCCAGTGGATTTCCGTATTACTCAGTCTGACAGCCAAAAATCCTCTTAAAGCCCCCCGAAAGACCCTACTGTAACTTCTTTGACTTCATTTCCTACTACTGGTACCTTCACTTATTTGGAATATAAGGATCCTTCACTTATTTGGGTTTCATAATTATATCACATATTTTGAGTGTGAACATTTAATATTCTGATTTTATAAAACAATAAAAAAGCTAGTTCAAATTCTAATTTTGAAAAAAAAAAATCACCAGGTCAAAACATGTTATTTCTAGAGTGACCAGGAGGAGTTCAATCATCCAAATCTACAATAGAAAAATGCTAATATTTTGAAGGACAAAATTTCTTTGGCCATCAATGAAAATATGTTCATGAAGAATTTTTCTGACAACATCAGATGTTTAAGTAAGGCTCATAATGCAGACACTAACTAGTATTTGATTCACATGGATTAAAGCTGTAGTTTAGAAGACCAGTTCCAAATGTTGGCTGGGAGATACCAGTAACAGCAGTATCTACTTATTTTTTAAAAAGACTTTTAGGCTTTTAACAGAAAGTATTTATTTGGTTTCTATAAACCAAGAAGGAGAAAGTGATTTGCAGTTTGACTGAAATAATGCAGAAGATATGCACATTTGTGAGACATGTACATATATCATGTGACTGTTAAATAATTCTATTTGCTAAGGAAAAACCTTTATGAGATTTTTGTTTTAATATATTTTTTCTGTATCACAGAAAAACATAAATGATTGGTTTTTTGCACCCAGGCTGGAGACTCAACCTCCTGTATTTAAGCAATCTTCCCACATCAGCCTTCCCAAATAGCTGGGACCACAGGCATGTGCCACCACACCTGGCTCATTTTGTTTACTTTGTAGAGAAAGGTTCTCACTATGTTACCCAAGCTAGCTTCAAACTCCTGGGTTCAAGTGATCTTCCTGCTTCAGCCTCTCAAAGTGCTGGGATTACAGATGTGAACTACATGCCTGGCTGAAAAACCTGTATGAGATCTGAAGAGCCCACTCATTTGAATGACTTAAAATTATACAAATGCAGCCAGGCACGGTGGCTCAAGCCTGTAATCCCCAGCACTTTGGGAGGCCAAGGCAGGTGGATCACCTGAAGTCAGGAATTTGAGACCAGCCTGGCCAACACGGCGAAACCCTGTCTCTACTAAAACTACAAAAAATTAGCCAAGAGTGGTGGTGCATGCCTGTAATCCCAGCTACTAGTGACGCTAAGGCAAGAGAATTGCTTGAACCTGGGAGGCGGAGGTTGCAATGAGCAGAGACTATGTCATTGTACTCTAGCCTGGGTGATAAAACCACTCTGTCTTAAAAAAAAATAAAATAATATATATATATATATATATATATACACACACACACACACACACACACACACACACACACGTATACACACACAAATGCTAGTTTCTCAAATATATATCAGCTAGAGGTATCTTTAAATTATGAGTTTTCTTTTTGAGACAGAGTCTTGCTCTGCCATCCAGGCTGGAATGCAATGGTGCAATCTCGGATCACTGCAATTTCTGCTTCCCAGGTTCAAGCAATTCTCCCACCTCAGCCTCCCCAGTAACTGGAATTACAGGCACCCACCATCATGCCTGGCTAATTTTTGTAGAGATGGGGTTTCACCATGTTGGCCAGGCTGGTCTCGAACTGCTGACCTCAGGTGATTCACCTGCCTTGGCCTCCAAAAGTGCTGGGATTACAGGTGTGAGCCACCATGCCCGGCCTAAAATGTGATTTTTAATGGGAATTAGAAAGCAAATCTGAGAAGGTCCAATATGTTATAGAGGGAAGAATACAATTTTTCTATCACCACTTCTAGAAGAATAAAAAATCATTACTACTTTATATCTGAATCACTTCACTTTATATTAGGTCAGTGCAAAAGTAATTACAGTTTTCACCACTTTTAATAGCCAATGCCACAATTACTTTTGCACCAACCTAAAATGAAAAATTACGGTCAGAGCACTCAAACTCTTGAGATGTAATTTAGTATAACTTTGTGAGAATAAGTCACTTGTTAATGTCACAAGACCACTATAAATTACATGACCTCTGTTAAAATTGAGCTTTTATGTTTAGTATTCAGTTGTATAAAAAAAATCAGTCACCAGTTAGCTAGGTATGGTGGTGGGTGAGCTACTTGAGAGGCTGAGGCAAGAGAATCGCTTGAACCCAGGAGACGGAGGTTGCAGTGAGCCGAGATTGCGCCACTGTACTCTAGCCTGGGCAACAGAGCCAGACTCCAGCTCAGAAAAAAAAAAAAAAAATCAGTCACCTTCTAATAACACATTTGCTCCAAATATTAAAGATACTGAATATGTATATATAAGTAGACATAAATGTATATTATATCATGTTACATGTTACTTCACACCACCAAGGCTATCATAGCTTGCGAACTCTCAGCAGCCATGTTATATGGTTAACACTGGGCTTCAACAACACAGACCTCAAGGCTTTATCCTGGAAGTCAGATTTTTTTTTTTTTTTTTGAGACAGAGTCTCACTCTGTTGCTCAGGCTGGAGTACAGTGGCACAATCTCGGCTCACTGCAACCTCCACCTCTCGGGTTCAAGCGATTCTGCTGCCTTAGCCTCCTGACTAGCTGGGATTACAGGCACACACCACCACATCTGGCTAATTTTTTTGTATTTTTAGTAGAGATGGGGTTTCACCATGGTGGTCAGGCTGGTCTTGAACTCCTGATTGGAGGTCAGATTTTTAGGGCCAGACACTAGATGGATGAACCTGACCAGATGTTATTTCACAGCCCATTAATGTCAATAATCTCCCCTCAGTATTATTAAGGTAACTATTTGTGTAATAACTGTAAGTAACTATCAAGGTATATGGTGCTTTGAATCTATCATTATTAACATCCATTATCTTATCCAAATCAAAACCATCCTGAGGCATTCTGCTCATTTTGTAGATGAGAAAACAAAGATTCAAGAACATAAATGTCTGTTTCTAGGATGCACAGTAAATGATAAACCAGAATTCAACACACACACTACAATACTCTATGCTTCTCATTACCCCAAAGTCCAATATCATCTGATCAACTAATCTCACAGAAGAGAGAATGGGAAGATAGTTGAACCACCACAGCCCATTTACCTACTACTTAAGCACACACAAAGTAGATTAGGGAATCAATAAGTACTTCTTGATAGGGATAGACTGAAAGACTAGAAGCAAGTAAATTGTGATGCTTGGCTCTTTAGGCTAATGAATAAACCCAAGAGAAACATTTTTCTCATTGGGAAGGAATAAATGGATTTTATTTTATTTATTTATTTTTCTGAGACAGAGTCTCACTCTGTCGCCAGGCTGGAGTGCAGTGCGGCAACCTTGGCAAACGGCAACCTCCGCCTCCCAGGTTCAAGCGATTCTCCTGCCTCAGCCTCCCGAGTAGCTGGGACTACAGGCGCGCACCACCACACCCAGCTAATTTTTGTATTTTTAGTAGAGACAGGGTTTCACCATGGTATCCATCTCTTGACCTTGTGATCTGCCCACCTCAGCCTCCCAAAGTGCTGGGATTACAGGTGTGAGCCACTGCACCCAGCTGGATTTTATTTTATAAGAAAAACCAAATGACCAGTGAGCTCTTTACCGAGGAGTCTTGAATGGATACCTTCCATTGTTGTTTCTTAGTCTCTAGTACTAAGATTAAAGACATATTTCAGGAACAGGAATGGGGACAGATGTAAACCATTTTTACTGTATCCCTCATACACACTTTAAGGGAAAAACTCAAAACTAATGGCCTGGTCCAAGAAAGAATATGGGTCATACGCAAGTAAGAGTGACAGTAAAAACAAAGCCAAAAACACCAACATGGACAAAGCAGAGCTCTGACCAGAAAAACAAAAAGAAAGAAGAAGAAAAAACAAACCAAAAACAAAACCCAAAACATTCTGTAGGAGGCAGAATTAAACATACTCTCTCCCCCGACACACACACAGAAAATGCATAACAGATGACCAATAATGCCCATATTCTTACCAGCCTTCTGTAACACTGTAACAGTCATTTTAAACCAAACAGGAAATAAAAAGCAGAAAAAAAAACTATAAGCATGTTTAATGGAATGCTATTCATAATTATGAAAAATAACTTTCCATTTAAAGGACTACCCCCAGGAAAATGGATAATGACTTTATAAGTAAATAGGGCATTATACCCATTAAAACATTTATGTATGTGTATGTATATGTACATACACACATATAGTATAATAGACAGTAAATAATTTGAAAAAGTGGTACAAATCATTTTAAGGAATTGAGTCAAATCTCTTTCCCCTACTCTAAGATCCCCTCACAGTGGTTCCCATACTTATGACCATTGGCTCCTCTTAAATAAAGTCTGACTTACCATCTTTAAAAAAATTCATTTTAAGTAGGACAACATGAGCTAAAAAAAATTTCAAGTCTTCCAGACAAATTTTAAAGGATCATAAAAAATGAAAGTAGTTAATACAGTTAGGGTTTTAGTAATTAAAGCAGGATGCCTTGTCATGGCCATTTTAACAAATGTTTTGATACAGCTTCATTATGAAAATATGAACAGAAGTAAAAATTACTATTTAAAACTAAGTATTGTGTGCAGAAAACATTGCCAGTCTTCAACATCCACAATAATTCATTTTTAAGGTATAAGGAGGATTGATGGGAGAGACACCAAAATGTGGTGATGATAACACTTTGAACATTTTTTTTAAGCTTAAAATGTACTTACTGCTGGCCAGGCACAGTGGTCACACCTGTAATCTCAACACTTTGGGAGGGCCCCAAGGCAGAAGAATTGCTTGAGGCCAAGAGTTTGAGACCAGCCTGAACAACATAGTGAGACCCCACGTCTTAAAAAAATTAGCAGGGTACAGTGATGCACACCTGTTGTGCCAGCTAGTCAGGAGGCCGGAAGATCACTTGAGCCCAGGAGTTCAAGGCTGTAGTGAGCTATGATCACATCACTACACTCCAGCCTGGATGGCAGGGCAAGACCTAATCTCTTAAAATAAAATAAAAAATAAGTTCTGCTTTGTATAATTTTAAAAATAACAATGATTTTATTTATTTACTTATTTATTTTTTGAGATGGCATCTTGCCCTGTTGCCCAGTGACATAATCTCGGCTCACTGCAACCTCTGCCTCCCAGGTTCAAGCAATTCTCCTGCCTCAGCCTCTTGAGTAGCTGGGATTACAGGCATATGCCACCACGGCTGGCTAATTTTTTGTGTTTCTTATTAGAGACAGGGTTTCACCATGTTGGTCAGGCTGGTTTTGAACTCCTGACTTCAGGTGATTCGCCTGCCTTGGCCTCCCAAAGTGCTGGGATTACAGGTGTGGGCCACCATGCCCAGCCTGACCATGATTTTAGAAAACACAAAAATATTACCATGACAAACGGTTCTCCCTTGGCAGAAATGGAGACCTGCTAACAACAATGTAAGTTAGAAAGTGAATCCTCTGTATCTAGTTCAGCCTTCAGATGACTGCAGCTGTGGCTAACAGCTTAACTATAACTTCATTGAAAACCCTGAGCCAGATCCACCCTGCTAAGCTGCTTTTGAGTTTCTGACCATGGAAACTGTGAGATAATAATTACCTATTGTCTTAAGCTACCAAGTTTTGGCAATATTTCACACAATAAATAACCAACACATATAAAATTGATCAATACATACAAGTGGTCCATGGTAGCACTTCCTCCCTTGTACCAGATTTAACTAACATCCCATGAACAGACCATGAAACAGAAAAGAGAAGTTCCAGAATTAGTTACCTGTACAATTGGTGGAGTTGTCTGTGAATAAGGTGATGTCACACCATAGACTGTTGGACATGTCTGTCCTTGATAATATATGGTTGCTTGAGACTGTGCAGGAGAATACTGCTGCTGTACACTGACAGACTGTTGGTTTGAATCCCAAACACTATAATTCTGTCCCTGAACTGGGCTGGGGGCCGGCACTGGCAAGACAGCAACGCTGGAGTCTTGGTGTACTACACCATCACTCTGGGCCACATACTGGGAACTGGAAACTTCCACAGGAGCTGCCACATGTGGCACCACTGGTACTGGTGGAGGGGCAGAAAGGGGTTCTGTAGAATGTCCCACCAAGGGCTGAGCATGATCATAAGGAGCAGGAGAACACACTGGGTCCATGCTGGGTGTGGGCAGGAGCACCTTTCCAGCATTAGGGTTGCTGGGATCCACATAGGCCTGCATGGGATAACCTGGTGGGTAACCAGCAAAAGGATGATGAGGGGCATTATAACCAAGAGAGTCATAGGGCAGTGGTGATGTCATTCCCAGGTTCTGCATCTGTTGCTGTTGTTTCTGAGCCTCCCGCTGAGCCACCTCTTGCTCAAACAACTTCCGGCGTTCCTCTGTAGAAAGTTTATTGCGGTCTTTAATTCGTACTTTCTTTTTAGAAGTTGGTGTATCATATCTAGAAAGAAAACAATAAGGACCACAAAAAATTTCTCCCTAAATCATAGACATAATCAAAGCACTAATAAGTATTATGTCACTCATGACTAAACCACTAACCACACCAAACCATATTTGGCACTGGTTTAAAAGTATACTCAAAATTACTGAGCTCATCTTGCAGACAAGAGAATCCCAAGGAAACTGACGATGAGATGAAAATAATTTCAAAGTATACTCAAAATTACTAAGCTAGTCTTGCAGACAACAGAATCCCAAGGAAACTGACAACGAGACAAAAATAATTTCATCTCTATTCTTAGTTTCTAGAATTTTAAGATTAAAGATAGATATAGCATCCTATTCCATATAGCTGGGAACATTTCTATAATCACAAATTCTAAAATTAAAAGAAAAAACAAAATAAGTGTCATAAACCAAGAAATAATCCAATACTCAATCCAATTTACTGTCCCTAAATTCCACAGTATGGTTAAACAGGAGATTACATATGAAGAGAAACAGCTGAAAAATAACCTTTAAATTCAAAAGTCCAATGAATTCCAACTAGGAAAAGAAAAAGAAATCCTCATAACAACATACAGTAGAAAGCCATATACAAAGAGAACATCTTAAAAGGAGATCAAGAGAAAAGCCAGATTACTTAAAGAAGGATGAAAATTACATGAAGTCTTACAAAATCAGTTAAGGAAGCCAGAAAATTGAAGAATAAATAGAGTATGTTGACAGAAACTGTTTCCCCAACAAAACTTCCTTTCAAAAATGAGGGAGAGGCCACGTGTGGTGAGGTGGGCAGATAACCTGAGGTCAGGAGTTTGAGACCAGCCTGGCCAACACGGTGAAACCCCATGTCTGCTGAAAATACAAAAATTAGCTGGGCGTGGTGGCATGCACCTGTAATCCCAGCTATTCAGGAGGCTGAGGCAGGAGACTCGTTTGTACCCAGGAGGCGGAGATTGCAGTGAGCTGAGATCATGCCATGCACTCCAGCCTGGACAACAGGGCAAGACTCCACCTCAAAAAAAAAAAAAAAAGCAGGGGGGAATATGTTTATGTAAGACTTGTACATAGCAGCAATATTTACAATAGCCAAGCGTCTATGAAATGAGGAATTTATAAACTACGGTGCATGAATACAATGGACTACTACTCAGCAATTTTAAAAAACTATTTAGAAACACAATAACATAGATTAATGAATCTAAAATGCAATATTACAAGTGAAAGAAGGCAGATTCAAATGCTATATACTATACACCACTTTATAAATAACACCATGGAGAAGACAAAACCAGAGGATCAGAAAGGAGATCAGTGGTTGACAGGAGTTAGGGATGTAGAAGGGACTGACCACAAAGGGGCACAGTGGAATTTTTGTTTTGTTTTTTTTTTTTTGAGACAGAGTTTCATTCTTGTCACCCAGACTGGTAAGCAATGGTGCGATCTCAGCTCACTGCAACCTCCACCTCCCAGGTTCAAGTGCGTCTCCTGCCTTAGCCTCCCCAGTAACTGGGATTACAGGTGTGCACCACCACACCTGGCTAATTTTTGTATTTTTAGTAGAGACAGAGTTTCACCATGTTGGCTGGACTGGTCTCGAACTCCTGACCTCAAGTGATCCACCTGCCTCAGCCTCCCAAAGTTCTGAGATTACAGGCGTCAGCCACTGTACCTGACGGGAAATTTTACTTTTTTTTTTTTTGAGACAGAGTCTCGCTTCGTTGTCCAGGCTGGAGTGCAGTGGTGGGATTTCAGCTCACTGCAACAACCTCCGCCTCCTGGGTTCAAGTGATTCTCCTGCCTTATTCTCCTCAGTAGCTGGGACTATAGACACGTGCCACCACACCCAGCTAATATTTGTATTCTTTTTTTTTTTAATTTATATTATAATAAATATGGAACGCTTCATGAATTTGTGTGTCATCCTTGCACAGGGGCCATGCTAATCTTCTCTGTATCGTTCCAATTTTAGTATATGTGCTGCCGAAGTGAGCAATTTTTGTATTCTTAGTAGAGACTGGGTTTCACTATATTGTCCAGGCTGGTCTCAAACTCCTGATGTCGTGATTCACCCACCTCAGCCTCCCAAAGTGCTGGGATTATAGGTGTGAGCCACCACGCCTGGCTGGGAATTTTTTAAGGTGATGAAGTGCTCTGTATATTGAATGTTGTGGTGGTTACAAAACTGTATGCATTTTTTTTCTTTTTGAGACAGTCTCACCCTGTCGCCCAGGCTGGAGCGCATGACATGATCTCAGCTCACTGCAACCTCTGCCTCCTGGGTTCAAGCGATTCTCATGTCTCAGCTTCTCAAGTAACTGGGATTACAGGCATGAACCACCAGGCCCGGCTAATTTTTTGTATTTTTAATAGAAACGGGGTTTCGCCATGTTGGCCTGGATGGTCTTGAACTCCTGACCTTAGGTGTTCCACCAGCCTCGAGACCCAAGAATTCAAGACCAGTCTGGGCAACATGGCAACACCTCATCTCTAGAAAAACAAACAAACCAAAAACCAAAAAACTGGGAGTGGTGGCATTCGCTTCCACCTACTGGATGAGAGGGGGGCTGAAGTGGGAGGATTGCCTGAGCCAGAGCATGTAAAGCAAGGATGCAGTGAGCCATGATCATGCCACTGCACTCCAGCCTGGACAACAGAGTAAGACCCTGTCTCAAAAGAGACCTAATTAGACAGAGATAGGCATACTCAAAATTTTATCAATGTCAAGTCTCTACAGAATCATCTCTTTGATGGGTAGGGTTCTAAAGAAGCAGATTCTAAAAAAGAATAAAGTCTGAGAAAAGACAAGATTTCCTAGAGGAAAACCAAGAAGTGGGTAGTGATTTGCTACCAAGACCTAACAGAAGTTACAGTCATCATGAGCCCCAGAAAGAGATCTTCCCATATATGAAAATTTGTGGGAGACAGGCAGTACTGCAGTCAATAAAAAAAGGATGGTTTTCAAGTAAATGGTGCTGGGACAATTGGGTACTAGAGAAAAATAAAACTGAATCCCTCCCTTATAATATATACAAAAATTAATTCCACATGGATTAAGGACTGAATTCTCTTAAAAGAAAATACAAAAGAATAGCACCTCCTCAAGGGTAGGGAAGGATTTCTTAAAATACAATAAGCACAAACCATAAGGAAAATATACTATATATGATATATTCAGCTAAACCATAATTAATAAATTCTATGTATCAAAAGGTACAAACAGTCAAAATACAACCCATAAACTGGGAGAAAATACTTGCAACAATTATCATGAAGACAAAATTATATTTAGAATATAAAGAACACATAAAGCTAAAAAAGACAATTCAATGAATGATCAACACATAAAAGATACTTCACAGAACAGGAAACAGAAATGGCCAATACAAAGCTATAGTAACCAAAACAACATGGTACTGGCATAAAAACAGACACACAGACCAATAGAACAGAATAGAGAATGCAGATATAAATCCACTCATTTACAAACCAACTCATCTTCATCAAAGGCACCAAGAACTTACAGTGAGGAAAGGATAGACTTTTCAATAAATGATGCTGAGAAAACTGGATAACTATATACAAAAGAAAGAAATGGCCAATAAATATATGACAAGATGTTCAATCTATTTAGTAATTAGGGAAATGCACATAAAAATCACATTACATACTCAGATAGCCTAAAACTAAAAAATTCTGCCAACTGCAGTACATAAATGTTTTATCTCAATTTTTAAAAGGCAAATTTAATTTAAAAATAACTTGTGTGGGATAAATGCTTTCTGGCCCCCAGTGAATACATGGTTTATTTTTCGACCAGCATGACCAGAGAGCCTCTGACTAGATTTATTTATTTATTTTTATTTATTTTATTTTCCTTCTTTACTTCGTAACAGTCTTGGTGTAACCTCTGACTAGATTTATTAAAATCAGCATTTTGATTAGTATGGCACGAGACTCACAAGAAAACAAAGTTCTGGCTTTTAAAGAATCACCATTATCTTTGAAGACTTATCTCCCACCAACTCCTATTGCATCTGAAAGAATAAATCTTTGGCTCCCAAAATGACATTTAAATATTAATCAAATATAAACCATTCAAGTTCCAAAACCTATTAATCTTCACAGCTACTACTACTGTCAACAGAGAATCTATCTTAAGATTTATCAGTGAAGTTTTATACTCACTCATCAAAAGGCGAATACTAATTCCAAAAGCCAGAAGTATATGACTTGGGTACTTTTTAACTTGCTCAAAACAAAAACAACTCACATAGGCCACTTACCTGTCATCTGGCCTTTTTGTTCCCCGCTCATAGGCAGAAGCAGGTGGTGAGAGGGAGCCTCTTCGTTTCCTTTTCTCTTTATTTTGAGTTTGCTTGTCTGGGTCTCTCTCTCTTGACCTATTAGGAGTCTTTGGGGCAGGGGTTTGATCTCTGAAGGCAACAGCATCCCTTCCTCGTTCAGTTACTAAGGGAAAAAGGTTTTTGGATTTTTTTTAAGTTTATTTGGTGAACTTTTCTCCATCATGACAATAAATGAACTGTATAATAAAACTTCTATCAAACAAGTGTGTCTATGGACTTCTCCCTTATCTACCCAGTTCTGAATCTGAATGTGATACAAAGTCTTATGTCTGTGTTCACTCTACTTACTAAAATTCTCTTTCACAAATGCCCTTTTCTCCTCTTCCCCACCAAAGACTCAGCCTAAGGTTTTAACATTTCTATAATAAGTTTTGTGAGCACATGCATGAAAGATACTCCCATTACATTTACCAAGGTAGTTTGTCAGTTCAAAAACATAAAATCTTTCAACTACCCCCTAACTCTTCATATTTATAACCTAAGAAAAGTAGCCTGATGTGCTAAGCATAAAAACCTCAATGAGAAAAGCCTATCTTTTTTTTAAGGTAGGCATGATGGGTGTAGTCCCTGCTACTTAGGAGGCTGAGGTGGGCGGATCACTTAAGCCCAGGAGTTCGAGGCAGCAGTGAGCTATGATTGCACCTCTACACTCCAGCCTGGCCAAACAAAGCAAGACCCCATCTGTTAAAATTTAAAAAGTGCCTTATTAGGCAACATTTTAATGAACTACAGTTATCCCTTGGTACAAATGGGGAACTGGTTCCAGGAACCCCCTTCCCTCCACACCAAAATCTTTGCATACGCAAGCTCCACAATCCACCCCACAAAACCCACATATACAAAAAAGTTGCCCTTCCTAAGAGTCTGGTTTCATACCTTATGAATACTATATTTTCAATGCAGATTTGGTTGAAAAAAAAATCCACTGCATACGTGGACTTGTGCAATTCAAACCTGTGTTGTTCAAGAGTCAAAGGTATAACTATAAAAGGAAAATATCTCAAACACAAGTGATAACTTTAGAAGTCATCAAAGCCAGAGAGCTACTTTTTTTTTTTTTTTTTGAGACGGAGTTTCACTCTTGTTGCCCAGGCTGTAATGCAATGTCAGGATCTCGGCTCACAGCAATCTCCATCTCCTGGGTTCAAGCGATTATCCTGCCTCGGCCTCCTGAGTAGCTGGGATTACAGGCATGTGCCACCATATCCGGCTAATTTTGTATTTTTAGTAGAGACAGAGTTTCTCCATGTTGGTCAGGCTAGTCTCGAACTCCCGACCTCACCACGGCCTCCAAAAGTGCTGGGATTATAGGTGCGAGCCACCACACCCAGCCTGAGAGCTACATCTTAAAAAAACATGATGCCAGGCTGGGCACGGTGGCACACACCTGTAGTCCCAGCTATTTGCAAGAGACTGAGGCAAGAGGACTGCTTCAGTCCAGGCATTCCAGGCTGCAGTGAGTTCTGTTTACACCACTGCACTCCAGCCTGGGCAACAGAGCAAGATCCTGTCTCTTACAAACCAACCAACCAAAAAATCAGAACGCCAGCTTCCTATTCAAAGATGGTACTAATAACCTTCTTAATTTACAGTGTCTCTCTTTACCTAGAGTGGTTCTTAATCTCACTGAGATTGTGAGATTTGCTTGTGTTGCCAGTGGTTCTTAATTTCATGTACCCAATTCCACTGCAGTGCTCTCAAAAGCTGTCCTAAGTACTACTTTTTACTGATCACACCCTCCTGGTTTCTCATCTCCTTAAGAGGTCTAAATCTTACCACTAAACATTTCAGTATCAATTGACTGGCATAATATGCTGTTGCTTTGTGTATGTTAGTATTGCTCTCTTGTTGAGAATTTCTCTCACAGGACAAGGAAGATTTCTCAATAGACATTTACTGCTTTTTCTTTTTCTCATCTCAGAAAAATGTGCTATCAGTTGTTTTACTCCCTCAGAAACCTAGGTTTCACAAGCTTTTCTCACAGTTCTCCATTTAGATGGCCCAAAGACCCAAATAATTGCAACACAGTTACTAATCTATAGCCAGGTATAAGCATTTGTCAGTGAGAAGCTAACGGAACTCATTTGTACCACATGCTGGTAGAAAATGCTGTATAATTAAATTAATTGCTCCAGCTCATGAGGTATTAGCACTACAACCTTTAATGAGGTAGCATTATCCAGTTGCATCTGGATCTACCCATGTCTATCTTGCTCCCCCAGGTTTCTCGCCTAGTATAAAGTTCCTTAAAATGTGGCTATTTCTTCACTATATCCTGATAAAAACAAAAAAGGAATCATACCAACAGTTCATATTCTGACTCTGCATCTTAGAATATGTGAAGCAGACAAGTCGTTCAATTTATTCAGGCTGATATCCTAATATTATAAAAACGAGGGTAAAGTTAGACTATGTATTCCCTGAAGAATTTCACAATCCTTCTGAATTTTAAAGGTTCAAAGCTTTACTTGTTTGACATTAAGAAGAAGAAACCAGGCTTGAATTATAAGCATTTCCTTATTCTAAAACCTGAGATGGAGATGGGGGGGTCCACATGTGAAAGAGAGACAGGTTGGCAGACAAGAGGATACTCCCTGAAAAGATTATAGTTGTTCATTACAGATCATCCTCTGCATCTCATGGATGCAAAATATTTCTCCACAGTATTTTGCAAATATCTTGCCACACCAGACTAGATATTTGCAAAATATTGTGGAGAAATGCTCATAGATATTTAAACTTTGCTTGCGTTGCTAACAGTTTTTTGTTTTTTTGTTTTTTTAGATGGAATCTTGCTCCTATTGCCCAGGCTGGAGTGCAGTGTCACGATCTCAGCTCACTGCAACCTCCACCTCCCGGGTTCAAGCGATTCTCCTGCCTCAGCTTCTCACGTAGCTGGGACTACAGGTGCACACCACTACATCTAGTCAATTTTTTTTGAGGGGGGAGGGGGAATCACTCCTTTGTCTTTATTAAAGAAACTTAGAAAGAAACCAGACCTGGCAACCAAGGGGTGAGGTACTGGCCAGGAAGGTGAAGTGGGTCTCAGGCCCTGGGGATTTCAACTGCAGACTGATGGCCTGGGAGGAGCCAAGGACACCAGATCCTGGCAGCAGCTGAGGAGGTACCCAAGGGCACTTTCAGGCACTGGGGCCATCAGCTGGTTCTGTGGGCAGGGGTTGGGGGTTGGGATGCCAAGTAGGTTGGGCTGGCCTGGAATCTCCCTGAGGCCACCCTGCCTTGTCTACCTAGATCATCTACTGGTCCTGATCCTGTTCGTTGCCTTCCATGTCCACCTCATTAACCTCTCCGTCATCAGGTGACTCATTGTAGTCATTCGTCTCGTCCATGTCTTGTATGTCCTCATCATCCTCTGAGTCCTCTTCACTATCCTCATCATCTTCATCATCCTCTTCTTCCTCTTCATCATAGTGCTCTGATGCTGGCTTGCCAATAGGAACCAGGTTGTTGTCTTTCTCTGCGACGCTTTGGAGCCAGGCCTTATGCTGCTATTCCTGCTGCTGCAGCTCTGTCTCTTCCACACAGGGTCGATCCAGATTAAACCAGTGTCTCAATCACACGAGGGAAGAGTGAGGGGAACAAACTGGACATGGCTCCTGGGTTTGAGTTCTGGCTCCACCACTTACTAGCTCTTTGACCTTGGCTGAGTCACTTAACCTCTCTGGGCCTCAGTGTCTGCATCGCGCGAGGAGGCAACCACCAGTGGCGACCCGGAAGCACTTCACCCAGCCTAAGCAGAAGAACCCACCTTTTTTTTTGTTTTTTGGGGTTTTTTTTTGTATTTTTAGTCGAGACAGGGTTTCACCATGCTGGCCAGGCTGGTCTCTTACCTCCTGACCTTGTGATCCACTCACCTTGGCCTCCCAAAGTGCTGGGACTACACGCATGAGCCACCATGCCCGGCCCTGCTAATAGTTTTAATTCAGTGATCCCAGAAAGCTAGCTTCTAATATCAATCCTACAGTGGTGCCACTGGTTTTGCCAGTTACTATTGCCCAGTCCTGCCTTCTTTCTTATGGGAAGAGTTCTTTGCAGCCCTAAGTAGAATGTGTGGCTATGAAGAGACTAAACCAGAATGGAACTAAAATATTCAAAAGATAAACAATGGTGCAAAAGATATCTCACAGGTCTTTAACCAATAAGACTAAGATTATATAAAACGTTGTGCACACCAAAAATAAAAAGTCAAAAAATTATCACACTGGTTTCTTCATTCTATTTATAGTGGGCAAGTGGTGGAAGTACTCATGAAACCAATAACCACTATAAGTGATCCCATTCCTTGAATCTCTGAATAAGTTTGCCGAAGGAAAGGAAGGAAATTCTTAAGGCTGGGCACAGTGGCTTACATCTGAGATCCCAGCACTTTGGGAGGCCGAAACAGGAGGAGCACTTAAGGCTAGGAGTTCAAGTCTAGCCTGGGTAACATAGGGAGACTCTGTCTCTAAACAAATATACTAAAAAATTAGCCAGGCGTGATGGCACACACCTATACTCTCAGCTACTCAAGACGCTGAGGCAAGAGGATGAGCCCAGGAGCTCGAGGCTACAGTGAGAGCTATGGTGGTGCCACTGTGCTTCAGCCTACATGACAGAGCCAAGACCCTGTCTCTAAAAGGGAAATCAATAAATAAGTTTGTTGGAAATGTAACTAAGTGGTAAAGTCTAGACACCAGACTCCCATGGCCTCCCTGCTATATCCATCTGAAACAATGATTCTAACCTTTTCAGGGGTGACTGAGAATCTGCTCAAAGTTTTGAACTTGCCTCAGAAAAGTAAATACAGTCAACTGTCAAACAACACTGAGTTCAAACTGCATGAAAGTCTACTTATATGTGGATTTTCTTCTACCTGTGCCACCCAAGACAGCAAGACGAATCCTTCCTCTTCCTCCTCAGTCTGCTCAAGATGAAGATAAGGATGAAGACCTTTATGATGATCTATTTCCACTTAATGAAGAGTATATTTTCTCTTGCTTATGATTTTCTTAACATTTTCTCTAGCTTAATTTACTGTAAGAATATAGTACATAATACAAATACATAACATACAAAATATGGGGAGTCAAAAGTTATGTGGAATTTCAACTGCAAGGGGTCAGTATCTATAACCCCTGTGCTGTTCAAGGGTCAACTGTGTACACATAAAATTTTACATATAAACATCTTTTTTGTTTGTTTTTGGAGACAGGGCCTCACTCTGTTGCTCAGGCTGAAGTACAGTGGCACAATCACAGTTCACTGCAGCCTCAATCTCCTGGGCTCAGGTGATCCTCCTGCCTCAGCCTCCTGGTAATTAGCATTACAGGTGCGCACCACCATACTTGGCTAACATTTCTGTATTTTTTGCAGAGATGGGGTTTTGCCATGTTGCCCACACTGGTCTCGAACTCCTGGGCTCAAGCAATCCGCCTGCTTCGACCTCCCAAAGTGCTAGGATTACAGGTGTGAGCCAACCTGCCCAGCTGCATATAAATATCTTGAGGTAAAGACCCTCCCACAGACACCTAGAAGTATAGGGTTTTTTTGCAAAGAAAATAAAATTACAATAATAAAAGAAAAAAAGGCTAAATAAAAAAAAATAAAGATCTGCTCTAGAAAACAAATAGAAGAAAAGCTAGTAAAGACTGAGTTCAAGGAAAGCAACAACAAAAGTGTAAGAGACATTTCCTTTGGCAAAATGTCATTAAGAATAAAAGCGCAAGTTTCCAAATTTTTACACCAAATCTTTCATTTTCCTCATTAGTCTCCAGTTCCAAAAACAAAAAAACTCAAGTCGTTATCGGTTACCTCTGCACATACCAAAAGAATATTTATAAAGCCATCAATACAGAGTATCTCTGAATACCTACTTGTGTTCTCCTTTTCAGTCTGACTTTTCTTTGGAATTCGATATACCTCCTGCAAAAAAATAAACCAGAGAGAGGGTTATTAGTGTGGGTGGAAATGGTGATTTCTTTGAAACTGATCGTTTTCACATGACAAAAAGAAATGGAAAAGGAACAGGCTGGTATTTAATTATTCTCTAAAATGTGCCTTATATTTTGCTTTAAATAAGAATCTATCCTGGCCCTTTAAAAACAACATATATATTTACATCTGTCAGGTCTGTACGATCTCACTAGCAAAGTAGCATACTAAATGACTGGGTCATTTCTAGCAAGAATGCACTTCCTGACATCTTTTTTTTTTTTTTTTAATGACAGTGTCTCGCTCTGTCACCCAGGCTCAAGTACAGTGGCATGATCTTGGCTCACTGCAACCTCTGCCTCCCAGGCTCAAGCAATTGTTCTGCCTCAGCCTCTGGAGTAGCTCAAGCAATCCTCCCACCTCAGCCTCCCTTTTCTATTTTTGCAGAGATGGGGTTTCATCACATTGGCCAGGCTGTCTCCAACTCCTGGGCTCAAGCAATCTGCTCCGCTTCCCAAAGTGCTGCAATCACTGGCATGAGCCACCATGCCTCGCCAGGTATTCATAATTCTAATGTGCACTTGGCATCTCTACTTATAGGAAGAAAAGGTTAGTAACTACCCAAGTACATAAAAACACTTCAGAAAAATTACACGTGTAAAGACAGTTTATACTATTGAGGATATTTTTCTATAAATGCAAAACCAACATGACTAATGGCCAAATGTAATATCTACTTTTGCGCTGTGATTATTATAAAAAATATAAAAGATAAGCTTTAGATCACTGCTCCTCTTGACCACTACACCAAAATTGATCCTGAGAAATGTAAACTGTTTACAGCCTTTGAAGCACCTTTTCTTGTTGTGTTAATCTAAGGCCTAGAAGCTATTTTGTTCTTTAACAGCTCCTCACTTCCACAGTCCATCAAGTAACTCTTAAGCACAACACTTTCTTATCCAGTCATCTTAAGTGGACCAGTAACAAATCCACACACTCTCAATGGTACGTAGTATGAATAGCCTCCCTTCTGAGGAATCTCATAATATTAACCACAACTGTGTGGTCTCCTCTCCACAATTATTGGTTCTAACAATATTTGTGGAAAATAATAAGCTACATATCACAGAACTGAGGAAAGGTCATGATGTAATATTCAGTTGCCATTAAAAATGATCACTGTGGACTGCAGAGATCCAGGGAAACCTATATAAATAAGGATTTTAAAAAATCTCCAATAGTATATGCATGCTGACAAATTATCTAATAAAGATGAGTATTATAATTAATTGTGTACTTATACTGTGTGCTAGGTATGATGCTGAACATTTCAAATACACTGTCTTTTTTTTTTTTTTTTTTTGAGACAGAGTCTTGCGCTGTCGCCCAGGCAGGGGTGCAGTGGCACAATCTCGGCTCACTGTAACCGCCTCCTGGGTTCAAGCAATTCTCCTGCCTCAGCCTCCTGAGTAGCTGGGATTACAGGCACATGTCACCACGCCTGGTTAATTTTTGTATTTTTAGTAGAGATGGAGTTTCACCATGTTAGCCAGGCTGGTCTCGAGCTCCTGACCTCGTGATCCGCCTACCTCAGCCTCCCACAGCTCTGGGATTACAGGCGTGAGCCACTGCACGTGGCCCTTCAAATATATTATTTTATTTGAGCTTCAAAACAACCCTATGAAATAAGTACTATTACCTCAATTTTACAAATAAGAAAACTTATTTTAAAAGCTTAGCAACCTGCCCAAGGTTATGATGCTACCACACAGTCTAACTGCAGAGCACTTTTATCTTCTGTACTAGATGACACAGGATATGCCTAACAACATTATTTTGGGAAGGAGTACCATTTTGGGATTTATGCACAAATGTAGGTGACTTCCTCCATCCCCTTAACCTCTCCTTCCTAAGTAGAAGGATTTTCATTAGAGCTGTGATTCGGTACCCTGGCTGCACAATTAAACCACCCCAAGAAGCTTTCATGGAAATACCACCCCACACAAAGTTAATCTAAATTTCTGGATGTGCGTACCAGATATGCATATCTTTTAGAAGCTCCTCAGATGATTCTGATGCACAGAGAAGGTTAAGAACTACTGAACTACTGGCTGCTCTGAACATCCTCACTCACCCCTCCTCACAAGAGAGAATCTCGGAGAAAAAACTAGGTATGCCTGCCCTCAGCTAAGAGACATCTGGGCTTGCCTTTCTCTTGATCTGCTTTTGCCTCTAGAGAGAGGATACTTTCCCATCTGCTACTCTAACGGACATCTGAAGTTACTTAGTTGTCAATTTCTAGCTGTGGGTAATAATGAATCAGGAATAAAGACAGGAAGGAGCAAGCTGGCGCTCTTAGTTCTGTCTGTCTTACTCCTCTATTCGCCTCTCAGAGGGGTTACCAGACAGGAAAAAGAAAGAATGCCACTTATTAGCATCTACCCACACTATAAGGGAAAAAAGGTATTCTGCTAGTTTTAAGCTTGGAAATGACATTTGCATTAGGTACTCTGTAACCCTTGGCACTGCACAAGACAGAAGGTTCATTCACAAAAAGTACTTAGAACTGATGTATTGAGGGTCCAACTAAGAATAACACAATTTTGACTTAGTTTCTGTTGCATAATATCTTGGCATTATAAGCATTCATTACAAACATTTAAAGTAATTTATTACATAGGCCTGAAGTTGGGGACCCACTCTGTAGTGGCAGTTAATATACCACCAGAAATCCTTCTCAAAGATAAATTCTTCATTACATTCAAAAGTTTAGATCAACTAAGCTGAAAATGTATTCTGATGTTCACAAAACGGATAATTGCTACTAACTAATGACCAGGAGCTACAATTTACTGTGTGCCTAATTATGAGAAACAATTCCCAACAATATAACACCCAAGCACTTGGAGTGGCTAACTTGATCCTCCCTCTTTATATAGTCAAAGGTACATACAAAATTTAAGCTAGCAATTCAGATTACCTACTCTTTCCTCCTTATTTTATTATTAAGAGAGTGGGGTCCTGAAAATACAACTGAAGTTTTCCAAAGTCCCACAATATTGAAAGCTGAGAAGGAAGCAGCCACGACAAGGTAACTTTGACATTTCTTAAGATCATTCTGTCTTGTGAATAAATAGTATTAGTCTCAGTGATACTTGAGTCTGTCTGGAATAATGTCACATCCATAGGCCACAGAGTCTGTTATAGAAAATGTTTCTTTAAATTGGCTTCATTCATGTTAACCCTTAATGTAAAATCACTTTACTTTGTTAAATATTCCACTCAAGAGACTGGCATATTATAAGAGAATATTTCAAAATGATAATTACATGATCTGCCAAACAAGGGAGAATAAAGACATTTTTCAGATCTCTAAGGTCTCAAAATTTTATTTACTGGAAGAGAATACTGAAGACAATGACTGTCGATGTTCTAAGATTTAATATTGTGTGTAAGTGAGTGTATACAGAAGGGGTCTCACTGTGTTGACCAGGCTGTTCTCAAACTCCTGGCCTCAAATGATCCTCCTGTCTTAGCCTCCCAAAGTGCTAGAAGCCATCATGTCCAGTGCAGTGGTGTGATCATAGCTCACTGCACCCTCAAACTCCCATACTCAAGGGATGGGTCTATCTCAGCTTTCCAAGTAGCTGGCGGCAAGTACATGCCACTATGCCTGGCAAATTTGATATTCTGTAAGTTAGGAAACCATGGTTCTGGGACTGATCTTGCCTTCAGAGAGTCCTAAAAGAATCTGCTTCCACATTCCATCTGATATTCTTTATATATTATCCTCTTATTTCTTTAGTGTCTAGGTGCAAATTCAACTAAAACACACAACTCATATACACTCAAGCTGTAATTACTATGTGCCCAGACTATCTTATTCTTTGCTGTATATCTAGCACCAAGAACAGTGTTTGGCACATAATCAACACTCAATTCCTTTCTGAATGGACCAACAAGTGAAATTCTACTTCTAATTTATATAAATCACCTAAACAGTGCTACATAAACTCAAAGTATTTCATATACCCTATTCTTTTTATCACTATACCATCAATCTCTTCTATCCCTGGAAAGAACTATTTAAAGGCCTCACCTATAGCCCAAAACATTTCATATTTCCAGGGTCAGAGTGATAAATATACATCTGAAATTCAGGAAACAGGCTAAAGCAAAAGATCACAATTTGGGGAAATTTAAGAAACAACACAGTAGTACTCCTGGAGACTGCCAAGACAGAAAACATACAGAAAGAAATAAGCAAATGAAAGTAAAAGGTAGAGAAGAAAGTCTATTCTGAAATAGTATGTTTCATATAGTCACATGGCTTAATCTACAGTTATTTGTTTTCTTATAACAGGCTCAAAAAGTACTCATTAGAAGCAATCCAGCACTTCATTAATACAACCCAAATAAACTCTAAAAATATACTGTAGAAATAGGAATAAAACAAAATTATTAAATAATTTATAAGAAATCTTTTTCTCATTAAGAAAAAAAAGTTACCACTGGTTTAGACTGTTCCTGAGCTAAATAACACTTATGAGAACAAAATCATTCATATGAATAAGTTTTCCACCTTTTATTTTATAGAGGTCAGATTATCTGTTCTGTAATAATGGATTTTTTTTTTTGAGACAGAGTTTCACTTCGCCCAGGATGGAGTGCAATGGCGTGATCTCAGCTCACTGCAACTTCCATCTCTCAGGTTAAGCAATTCTCCTGCTTCAGCCTCCTGAGTAGCTGGGATTACAGGCATGTGCCACCACACCCGGCTAATTTTGTTATTTTTAGTAGAGATAGGTTTCTCCATATTGGTCAGGCTGGTCTTGAACTCCCGCCCTCAGGTGATCTGCCCACCTGGGCCTCCCAAAGTGCTGGGATTACAGGCTTGAGCCACCACACCCAGCCACAGATTTATTTTTTAAAACTAAGACTAGATTTCGTTTTTTCTTGCTAACAAGTACAGATCAAATCTTCTATGTGCCAACCAAATCCTTTTTCCTAAATATTTTCCTAAATGACAGTAACACTGAGAAAAAGAGAGAAAAAGACTATGAGCAAGGCTGGGTGCAGTGGCTCACACCTGTAATCTCAACACACTGGGAGGCCAAGGCAGGCAGACTGCTTGAGCCCAGGAGTTCAAGACCAGCCTGGGCAACATAGCAAGACCACATCTCTAGAAAAATGAAAAAAAATTAGCCAGGCATGGTGGCCCACACCTATAGTTCCAGCCACTCAGGAGGCTGAGGCAGGAGGATCTCTTGAGCCCAGGAGTTTGAGGTTATAGTGAGCTATAACAGCACCACTGCACTCTAGCCTGGGTAACAGAGTGACAGTCCATCTCAAAAAAAATAAATAAATAAACTGCCACTATCACAGCTAAAAAAAACAGACAAAAAGAAAACAGAAAAACAAAGCTATGGAGCCTAGAAGTTCAGGTGCCAACTTCAGGTAAAAGCCATCTTAAGAAAGAAGAAAATATTTTACAAAATCAAGCAGATAAGTTTTCCAGAATTAAAGAAATATGAAATACTAGTAAGTGATAAGGCTAAGAGGGCCAAATGGAAAACAGAAGGATTATGACCTAGCAAGTCTGCACCTGGGTAGAGGAGGAGCTCAAGTAGATCAAAGAGATTTGATTGGAAAAACTGGAAAGAAGACTTAGAAGATAATATACATGTCTGGAGAGTTTCATAAAATCACATACATGAGTGGGAAAGAGGAAGAGAGGGTAAGAAGGAGAAGACGAAAAGAGAAATGAAATAATTTTGTTTATTCTTTTAAACCCCTGAAGAAATACTCTAACTTCAGACAGGAGGGCTCCCAAGAAATGAAAAAATAACAAGATCTGTTCAGTTTTCAGCCACTAAGAAAAATGCGCGAAGAATATGAACAAAGTTCTTAAAGTAGGAAATGCTAAGGGAAAGATGTTCAATATTTAATGCATAAGAGAAAAATTATATCAAAACTACAATATTCCATTTTTGCCTATCTGTCTGACCAAGATAAAACTTGACAATACTTGTGTTGGCCAGGGGTGGTGAAATGGCATTCTTATGCATATATATTGCCAATGAGAGTTGAATTGGTATAATAACTATGAAGAGCAATTTGGCAATGCTTATCAAAATTATAAGTAACACAAACCATAGCTCAACAAAACTAATTTTTAGTAACTTAGCCAACATGCATATTCCCACGTGTCAATGTGTGAAACGGCTTAGGTAAAATTACTTGCTGATAAGGCAAATAAAGCAATCAACCTAAATGGCTCTAATAGGAGAATGATTAAATAAATTACAGCATATCTACACAGTAAAATAATATGCAGCTCTGAAAAACAAATTCTTTATAAATTGATATGAAGTAATCTTCACATTAAATTAAAAGGAGCTGAAAAATGCTACCAGTTGTATTTAAAAAAATAAAATATATGTATAATATGCACAAATTATCTCTGGAAAGCTGCACAAGAAACTGCTTGACTGACTGCCTCCAAGAAATCAGATGGAAGCCAAGGGTGGTGAGGAAACATTTCACTGTATGTTTTTCATATTTTGCCTCATGTGTAGAATGGCCTATTTTTAAAACTAAAGAAGAAGAAGAAAAGATAAAATGCCTCAGAAAAAGTCCTAGGCACAGTACCAAAGACTCTTGTGCATTATGGCTATATTTTTGGTGGAGACCATAGCTATTCACAAGGCTATTTCCAAATGATGCTCTTCAGTAAGTGCCATCCATACCTAAAAAGTCCTCCTAGTTCATTGCCACTCTGTTTAAACTTGGTTCCCCAATCACCTTCTTTTCTAGCCTTACCCACCCTTCACTACAGAGCTAAGAGTAAGAATGCTCCTGATATCCAAATCATCTAGAAAACACTTTTTGAACCACCGTTCATTCTCTTCTCAACCCACATATATACACACCCCTGTTAAGAGAATCTGCTCATATTTATGGACCATCACCCCAGAAATGCCAGTCTTATATGTAATTTTAGAGGTTCTAAAAATTGCCTGAAGTTCAATCATGGATCACAGGTAAAAAAATCTCTGCAGTATTAAAGGAAACAAGATACCTGAACAAAACACTGAAATCATTTAAATGATGTTACAATGAATTCAAGACTTATTATAGTGTCTAAATCACAAGGAGATTAAGAAAAATCTAAAAAGTATTTACCAAAGATACACAATTGCATCAACTGCCTAGAAAAGATATTATTATTTTTTGGACCAGAAAAGGGAGTGAAAGAATACAGCACTTAAATCAGAAGACTTAAGTCAATTGTCAAATGTCACTTAAAAGCTTAGTTACAACCTCATGGGCCCATTTGATTCCATTTTACAACTGATAAAAATACCACCACTTAACTTCACAGGGTTAAAAAGATTACAATGCACTCATGAAAATATTTTCTGACCATCTATCAAATAAAATATATATACTAGGGATTTGAGAAGCAGTACAAAAGAAAGTATGAAGGTACCACAGGAAAGATGGACTTTCTTCATATTTTCATTCACATATTTATGAAATGTCAAACTACATTACCAAGCTCTTCACAGTACACTGGGAAGACCCAAGTGACCAAGACAGAAGCAGTCTTTTCCTTCACTCAATGTACCACTATAAAATGTTATCTGCCTGTGACTGGAAAAGATGTGAGAGCCTGTACAAAGGGCAAAGCATACGCTCTATCTTGGAGAAACAGGAAAGACTTTCCGGGTGGAAAAGGAAGAAATTTAAATGAGAAGAGACATTCAAAACAAAAGAGTTTTCAGGAATGATTGTATGTGTGTGAATATTAGCAGCAGAAGTCCACTCCCTGACTAGACTAGCTTGAGATGAGACTGCAGAAATAAATGTAGACCAGACCATGCCAGGCATGCGAGCTGTGTTAAGAAAAATGAACTTAATTTTAACAGTGCAATGGAGAACCATTTAAAAAATTTAAATAGAAAACTGAGATGAATGGATTTGTACTTCCAAAAAGATCGCTCTAGCTACTGAATGTAGCACAGATTATAGGGGGCACATAGGAGTCATTATTAGTAAAAAAGTAATTTATTATAACCATTACTCCCAAGATACCATCATAAAAGTAACTCTTACTACAAAGATTAAAAAATTGTCCATGCTGGCCGGGCATGGTAGCTCATGCCTGTAATCCCAACACTTTGGGAGGCCGAGGAGGGTGGATCACGAGGTCAGGAGTTCAAGACCAGCCTGGCCAAGATGGTGAAACGCTGTCTCTACTAAAAATACAAAAATTAGCCAGGCGTGGTGGTGGGTGCCTGTAATCCCAACTACCTAGGAGGCTGAGGCAGAGAACTGCATGAGTCTGGGAGGCAGAGGTTGCAGTGAGCCGAGATTGCTCCACTGCACTCCAGCCCGGGCAACAGGGGAGACTCCGTCACAAAAAAAAAAAAAAAAAAAAAAAAAAAAAAATCCATGCCTTTGAAGGAAGCAATTTCATGGTCTAGTGAGGGGAAACAAGCATCTACGCAAGTAATTTTAGTAATCAGTTAAGATTATTACATTATAGAAGTACAGAAAAGGACAAATCATGAACTGCAACTCATTTTAAAAAAAAAAGATATTCCAAGTAAGGAGAACAGTATGTTCAAGGACACGAAGAGGTGGATATGTATGAGAAGACTGATGTGCCTCATGCACTGAGTGTGTAAAGAGAAACTGCTAGGCAAGAAGTTTAAACAGACATGGGATTACCTTCTCTATCATACATTAAAGGCTTTCTTCTTGGAGTAATAGAGTCTCTGAGACGTTACTAGAGGTTCCTGTTAATCACATCTGTGTTTTTAAAAGATAATACTGTAGCATAATGAAGGATTCCATGAAAGGGGAAAAGAATGAGAACAAGAAGGATAAATGTTGCAAAAGCATAAGAAATGGCAGAGGCCTGAATTAAAAGTGGCAAAGAGACGTTGTACCTTATTTATTTATTTAGAGAAGGAGTCTCACTCTGTCACCCAGGCTGGAGTGCAATTGTGTGATCTCAGCTGACTGCAACCTCCACCTCTTAGGTTCAAGTGATTCTCCCTCCTCAGCCTCCTGAGTAGCTGGGATTACAGGAACCTGCCATCATGCCTGGCTAATTTTTGTAGAGACAGGATTTCACCATGTTGGCCAGGCTGGTCTTGAACTGCTGACCTCAGGTGATCCACCTGCCTCGGCCTCCCAACGTGCTGGGATTACAGGTGTGAGCCACCACACCCAGGTTGTTGTGCCCTATTTAACATGTAGAACAAAATAAATCTCAGGTGCCCCAAGAAATACAACTTTTTAAGGAATAGGCAAAAGAACAAACAATGAGAGGAGAGTCACAGAAAGAATCTCAAAAGATTCAAAGGAGGGCATGGTGTCAGATTAACAGATGGAAACAGAAATGACAGATAACAGAGTGGTGAAGTACATTGTGTGTACATACATGTTCATTTTTACACACACACACACAAACACACACACCCATATTTTATACAGTCTGCTGACAGGTCCTAGAAGCAATGTCCCAGTATCGATGACTTCACCTAGCATCCAGATATTGGTTTCAAAACAGTTCCCAACACGAGGAACAAGAGCTTCTTGAAGAAATGACCAATTCTAGGGCTAGGGATGGGACAGTACAAGATGAGCCTGGAACAGCATATTGTACCAAAAAGGTAAAAGAAAATAATGGAGATATGTCAGAATGACATAAAAGCCAACATGAAAGGGCTTCTACTGGCCAAATATAGGACAATGAAGGAATCAAGTAAATAATGAAGTTAATGGATCATAATCCACTGGATAAAATAAGAATCTATGAGTAAAACAGCATAAATCAATGAACAAATAGGAGAATAAGTGAAGTTCTTACTTACAAAAGAATGTCCAATAAACAAAGTAGAAGGAATGATAAATTAGAAAATCACCATTCAGCAACCACATGGTAATAAGTAATTCAGGTAAATTACTGGATGCTAAATCTAATGGATAAATTTTATGAAAAATAGGGTATTTACATATTTCCAAAGTTGCTCATATGATGCTTTTTAATTATATATCATTTTTTATATTTTGATGCTTTTTAATTATAAATGGAAAAATAGTAACTTTACACTGGAGAAGTCTGGCAGACTATATATACCTTAATCAAGTGATCAAAGCTGACAATGCTAGTAAAGGGACAATTCAGTACAATGTGAAGAATACTACTGTAATATTCCTGACAAAAAAATGTATACCTGAATCCAAACAAAGGAAACAGAGGGATAAACCCAACAGAGGTATATTCTACAAAAATTCAAAAATACTTTAAAATGTGAACTTTATTAAAAATAAAGGCAGACTGAAGAACTACTTTAGAGTAAAGGATACTAAAGAGACATACAACTCAATGTAATGCTTGCTCCCATATTAGATTCTCAGCCCTTTTTTTTTTTTTTTTTTTTTTTTGCTATAAAGGCCGTAAAGACCATTATGTGAACTGGCAAAATCTGAATGAGGTCTATTGATTATAGTATTTTATCACTGTAATTTGATAAGTACACTAAAGTTACATATGAAAATATCCTAGGTTTTAGGAAATACACACTTAATATCCAGAGGCATCTTATCTATAACTTAGGTATTTTGGCGGTTGTTGTTTTTTTTTTTTTTTTTTTTTTTTTGAAACAAAGTCTCACTCTGTCACCCAGACTGGAGTGCAGTGGCACCATCATGGATCACTGTAGCCTCAATCTCCTGGGCTCAAGCAATCCTCCCACCTTAGCCTCCCAAGTAGCTGGGACTACAGGCACGTGCCACCATGCCTGGCTAATTTTTTATTTTTTTGTAGAGATGGGGTTTTGCTATGTTGCCCAGGCTGGTCTTGAACTCCTGGGCTCAAACAATCTGCCCACCTTTGCTGTAACTTACTTTTTTAAAGTTTAGAAACAGAAAATGACAAAAAAAAATTTTTGGTAAAATGTTAACACTAGGGAATCTCAGTGAAAAGTTTAGAGGAATTTTTCACTGAATTTTCTCTAGACTTGTCACTAGAATGTGTGTAACATGTAGAATATGTACAGAATATTGTTCTTGCACTTTTTGTTAAGCCTGAAATTATATCATAATTAAAAGTTTAAAATATTAAGAAAGAAAATGTATGTGTTTTCATATGGTTACTATAAGACTTAAATTATACTACCTACATCTATACTAGAACAGTCTGAAGTTTCTGACTGACTTGGTCACAGTCTTAAGGGAATAACAACATTCCTTAATGATCACGTCTAGCTTGGAAATTCTATAATGTATATACCCTCCCGCCTCTCAAGATAGTCTAACACCCAAATCACTTCCTAAACAGAGTCAAGTCTTAAAAAAAGAAACTAATTTCATGGGCAGCAATAGAAACATGATCATTACGTCTTTAGGGAAACAGAATTAAGAGCTCACCCAAAAGAGTAAAGTGAAAATGACTTCATTCAAAACCAGAATGTTTAGAGCAGCCAGATTCTGTACTTTATCTTTTAGATCAGGTGTTGGCAAACTTTTTCTGTAAAGGACAAGACAGTAAATATTTAGGCTTTATGGGCCATCCAGTGTCTGTCACAACTACTCAAGTAAACCACTATAATACAAAAGCAGCCATAGATGATAATACATAAATGAATGAATATGGCTGTGTTTCAAAGAAAATTTTATTTATAAAAACAGGCAGCAAGGCAGATTTGGCCAACCCTTAATTTGGATGAAAGTATGTGTTTACAAAATGGACCATTATTAAATTTTAGACCATTTTTGCCTTTTACCAAATGAGACATTTATTTTAAAATTTCAATGTTGCTGTATCTAAAACAGCATTCTTTAGGGGCAATTCTAATTTTTTTAAAGGATAATATTAATCGTTATGGATACAGAATAATCTTACTCTAATAAGAATTCAAAAATTATCACAGAAATCCAGGACACATAATTTCATTTTCAAATGTTACACAGCAGATTTCACATACAGTATTAGTGATGAAGTGAAATTCCAAGCAGTGACTCAAAACTTCTGAGTTTAGGCAACTCTATGTTTTAACTTTTTATAGAGAGTTTTAATACATAGCTTTCTGGGGAAATACTTGATTTGCTGAATTAAAGATAATGTCTTGAGATAAAGATGAAATAAGAGAAGAATAAGAGTAGTCATTAGGAAGAGTTCAACTTCTCACATGTAGGTAATTTTGTCCCTAAATCATCTAAATCCAGATGCAAATGGAAATACTCAGACTTCATTCTAAGGAGAGATGCACATCCTATAATCTAATTGTTCATAAGAGGCTCTGGAATCACTAACCATTACAATCTCTTGATATTTAATGGCAAATGAAATTGCCAAGTTCACAGGGACCTTACCTCCTCTTCTTATGATCCAAATGAATGAAGATACTCCAGTCAAGTTACACTTAGTCACCACTGGTAACCAGCTGTTTTGCCCTATGAAGTCTAGGGTATATTTTCAGCATGAGAGGTGATATGCAACAATTTCTTTTGCAAACAGAAATATATGCACATATCCCTGCTGAAAATGTAGCCCAGTAAATTTGCACATGAAAATAAATACATGCTCATAAGTGGCAATGTGCTAGGTGATGTTTCTGGTTGAGGTCCACTTTAGGAGTCAAAATGTGTAAGCCTTGTGGAGTCAAGGCAGTGGTCCTGTGTATATAGGTATAGAAAAAGTAGCTCACTTAATCCTTTCTGGCCAGAAGTAGGGATTTTCCCGGAACGACATCCATTGTCGGCAATGGACGCACCAAAATAACGCCGGCGCCAGTGAGTTAACCACCTCTGTCCTCTTTTCACCTATTATATTTTTCATGCATCATCCAACTTCCCAACCATCTTCCTGTTTCTTCAGAGAATGCACGCTAGGTTCTTGTTTTTCTTCAGCACGAAGTTGGAAATGGAGTTGAGAAAAGGAGACACATGGTCAGCTGGTGATGTTAACAAGCTCCTTGCTGCCCTGAGAAGCTAGATGGAAATGGTTCAAGTTACAAGGGGGATCATCATCAGATCTGGGAGGACAAAGAGTAATTCATGAATTCATGAAGCTTCACCCCCTTCCCTCCCACCCTCTTTCATTTACTGATGATTCCCATAGTCTGCCATCACAGCAAAACCAAGATTAAGGAATCTGAAGCAATCCCCTTCTGTTCTTCACTCCATCCTGTGTGTAGGAAAGCCAAGGGGAACACATATCCAGCAATGTTATGGTGGCCCCCAGTTGGTCAGGAAAACTTGAAATGGCCATAACCACATAACCACAATCTTAGACCAATGCTTTTTAGTATGGTCTTGGAATTAAAGATCAGCAACTAACACAATGTTTGACATCAGGTGCCTAATAAAGGTTGGCTGAATAAGACATTTTCTTTTCAGCCAATGTCTACTCAAACACATAGGTGGAAGTCAGACAGAAGTAGTTAACTCTTTCAATGCCGGGATAGTATGAATATATAGTAACACATCAAGTCAATGTGTTTCTCTAAAACATGTTCAAATTATGGATTACTGATTTCAGACTTCTGGTTAAATGCTATCCATGTTTTTGTTTGGTTTTATTAAGAACCACTATCATCACAGTTTTGAAATTAGAGCCATAGTAAATGTTAATTAGAATAATGAATGAATGAAGAACCCCAGTGCCAATGTATAACAAAACATCACAGTTCACAGTCCAGTAAAAATATTTCTCAGTAATACAATTCTAGATGGGTAATGATTCCAGAGCAAACTAAAGTTTGAAGAAGAAAGGAGAGTTTTCCTTAACGGCTCCCTTGACACTAAGAATTAGGAAAAATCCAACATATGAAGGCTAAGAAGGATATATTTTAAGTACAAATAAAGTTTTAAACCTCGAATCAAGAGGATCATCAAGCTACATAGTATTATAAAATTGCTTTGATGTTTCAGATAGGAGTGGGAAGATAAAAAGAAGGGGAAGAAACAATTTTGTAGGACTCAAATGTGTGTCCAGGGTGTGAGTTTAAATTACCACGGTTACATCTAACTGGGTTAAGTATACCCTAGAGAGTAATTCATACCATTACAATTATAGAAACCAACTATCATCCAGAGAAACAAGAATATTTACTTTTTCCAGATTTTAAGACAGCTTTACAATGATTACATCTTAGCAGTTTTTAAAAATAATGTCAACCAGAGACTTCTCCGGCAAAAGTAAACTACTGGGTCTACAACCCTACTAGAAGTATTCTCCTTCTATTAAACTACACCTGTAAAGGCCTTTTCTGTGTCCCTTTGTGTATTTGTCTTCATTTCCACCTTCTTAACTGAGCTTCTTAACAGGCCCCACTAGCAGCCTCCAAACTCAAGCGGGACTTCTTTTAGGGACTCCTGTGCTGACACAAAGCAGGCCTTAAATAAAAATCCATCAAGTGACTATCCCAGCACTTCTTTCAATTAACTGCAATTCTGATTCCTACAGTTCACATACTGACTTCATAAGCAGATTTACTATGAACCCTTCCTTTTATATTTAGAAAAAGGCCCGATTTCATAAGACATAATAAGGCTGAGTTTATACGGAATTGTAAGTGATGAAAGTAAGGTAAGAGCTCAAATGGGTAAATAAGAGCTGAAACCACAACATACTTAAAGAAGTGTCCCAACATAGCAAACGAGGAAGCACAGTACACAACCACCAGCTACTCATTTTGCTCAGTGTTAAAGGCTAATTTCATTGGGTCAAATCACAGGATCTAATGGGGTGAGCTTTGTCATCATAATTAGGGGCAGGGAGGACTCAGGTGTTCCTTATCTTGGGGCAAATAAGTCAGGATTGCTGATTTATTTGGTTGCTTCATCTCTGGCAGAAGAAAGGAGGAATAGAAAAAAAGAAGCTAGTAAGTAACCTGTTCCCACAGGGTCCTCAAGACGTGGATCCCAAGTCCATCACTTACAAATGAAACGTACCACACCTCTCCTAGGTTTATCCTGTTATTCACCCTTGTGTTTATCCAAGACTCAGTCTGGGTTTTCTGCAAAGCAAACCCTGCACATCTTGCTACGTTCTTCAACAAGAGATTATGTATGTAATAGGCATAAGAGTTCCAGATTTTTCTATTTTTCCTCTTTTGTCCAAAGAAATAGGCATTTAAGAAAAGGCCTATTTCAGAAACAGTAACAGAAGTGAATACCAACCAGTTCCATAAAGTTGTTTTTCTAATATAAAAATTTACATTCAATCATTTTTTAATAAGCTGCTAAATTACCTTAGTTTTCCAACTGATTTTTAATTTCCCATTAATACAATTGATTTCTAATAAATTAAAACATTAATTTTTTCTCATTACAAATAGAATCATAAGTTTGAGGGCCGGGCGCGGTGGCTCAAGCCTGTAATCCCAGCACTTTGGGAGGCCGAGACGGGCGGATCACGAGGTCAAGAGATCGAGACCATCCTGGCCAACATGGTGAAACCCCGTCTCTACTAAAAGTACAAAAAATTA
>CAUYLZ010059832.1:0-14842 GCA_963573645.1 Pithecia hirsuta | reverse complement strand
AAAAAATTAGCCGGGCGTGGTCGTGCCTGCCTGTAGTCCCACTACTCGGGAGGCTGAGGCAGGAGAATTGCTTGAAACCTGAAAAACGGAAGTTGCAGTGAGCCGGGATCGCGCCACTGCACTCCAGCCTGGTGATAGAGCAAGACTCTGTCTAAAAAAAAAAAAAAAAAAAAAAATTGAATGTGATGACTGAGATTGAATTTACTGGTTAAATGGGTAGGGACATGTAGCAGATGGGCCTATTGTACAGGAATAAATATAACATTTATTTTCATCCAAATACTAGGGAGTATATTTTTTGTATGCTTTGTCAGAGATCAGCTGGTTGTAACTATTTGGTTTTATTTCTGTTTATTGCATCATAATTCACAATTGCAAAGATATGGACCAAACTAAGTGCCCATCAATAAATGAGTGGATAAAGAAAATGTGGCATATATATACCACGACATACTACTCAGCCATAAAAAAGAATAAAAATAATGTCTTTTGCAGCAATTTGGATGGAACTGGAGGCCATTATTCTAACTGAAGTAACTCAGGAAAGGAAAACCAAATACAGTATGTTCTCACTTCTAAGTGAGAGCTAAGCTATAGGTATGCAGAGGCATACAGAGTGGTATAATGGACACTGGAGACTCTGAAAGGGAGAGGGCGAGAGAAGGGTGAGAAAAAATGTAGTGTATGCTGTGTACAATGTACACTACTCAGGTGACAGGTGCACTAAAATTTCAGATTTCACCAGTATATAATTCATCCGTATAATCAAAAGCCACTTGTACCCCTAAATTTATGGAAAATTTTAAATTTTAAATAAAAATCTCACAAACATTAGGGGGTATAATTCACACTCTCTATGAAGTACAATAGGCCAAACTCAACCCTACCACTGTGATTTAACCCAATTCCCCAGGCATCATTTCTTTCATTTGTAAAATGGAAAAAAAATACTTCACAAAAATATGGGGAGGATTACATAAGATAACTAACAGCAAAAATCCAAACATAGTTCTCAGGGTAGTATGGATGTATTTTATACAAATTTGAATTTGGTGGATTTAAAATAGTACGGTAAAAACATAAGCCTTACTATATGGCAAAACTTGAAATAATGTGAAATCCCACTTCATATTTATTCCCAAATGAAAATGCATCTTGAGTGGGCATCATACACTAATCACTAATGGGATGTGGAGAATTTTTTTAAAAGGAGAAGTCTAGGATGATTCCCATAGTTCTAATTTGGATGACAAGTGATGATAGCATTTACCAAGAAAGCCCAGGAATAAGAGAGGTGGGGAGTAGTCCCATGAGAGAGGTGAGGAAGTGATGTCTTCAAGTTGAACATGCTAGGAGGTAAATGCTGTGAAATATTTCAGTGGAGTTACCCAGCAGGCACTGTTAAATGACCTGGGTCTTAGAAGAGAGAGATGGCTGGAAATACGCAGATTTGGCAATCCTGAGTAAACAGCATATAACTATAACCTAAAGCATGTATTTGAAATCACTCAGGGAGTGAAGATGGAATAAGAAGAACAGAGAAACAATGACAGAGTCCTTACAAACACCATGATACAAGAAGTCAATGGAGACATGTTTTCCTAAAGGAATCCTAAAAGAAGTGATCAAAAAGGTGAACAGAAAACCAAGTGGGAGTACTGTCACTGAGGATGAGTTTCCAGAGAGATTTAATGCTGAAGAAGGTGTCATCCATGTCAGATCACAGAAAGGTCAACAGGATCATAAAGTTTTCATTAACTATTACAGGTCAGTGGTGAGTCTAGCTAGCACAGCTTCAATAAGGGGTAAAGACAGGCTCATCAATGTCCACTTTAAGGGGTGGGGATGATACTTGCACCAGATGCTGCACTAACCAGATCACATTTGGAATATTTTTTCTACCTCCAGACACTGCTGAGTATGAAGAACTAATTGGAGAAGGAAGCCAATGTATAGGAGACGCACAGTGGTAGCAAAAATGGTAATGAAAACAGAAAATGAATTAGAAAATCTGGAAAAACCCAAACAGATCAGTCATATTGTAGGGAAAAAGCAAAACAAAACAAAGTGAGAGAGAGCAGAAATGTAGAATAGTGTACACTCTTTTAACCCCAAGAATGAATGTAGCCAAGAACGCAGTGGGGACACAGTGGGAATCAGACCCCACAGCGCTAGAAGTCTCAGCACAGTGCATTCTCTAATCCCTACTGCTCGGGCAAAGGACTTCTTTATGATGCAGAACCATAACTGGTGTAGAGTCTTAAATGATCTGGTTATCTCTATGTGGGAGAACGTGCTCTCCATGTAAAAGGATTTACTTGAACCTGGATGCTCAAGGGACACCCTAGGCTGCTTATCTCACTGATCTTGTGTTAAGTAATAAATCATGTGGTTACATATTTAGATTATCTTGTGTAGTTTTCTCTCACACTGCTACTTAAAGAGAAACCCCAGATAGGATAAGGTGGGAGCTCAGTATATGAAGAGATACAAGCAAGCTATAACCTGAAGAGCTCCTTGCCCTTCAGAAGGTGGAACCACTCAGAATGAGGGTGAAAACATGGCCCAGATCACTTTATATGGAAGCTACAAACAGGAAATTCTTAGAAGACAGCAGCCAAGAGAGTGGCAGGGATGGGTGCAGGGAGGGCTGAGACTAGAAACCGTCACAGAAGAACAAACAATTGAGTGAACTGGAAACAAGTAACCATAAAAGCACTAGAAAATAAAATGAAAGCTATGCATGAATAATTGACAAATTTGATCTTTTTCCTTGTGAATGCAGAAGGAGGAACTAGGAACAAAAGATAATGGGGAGGCCACTTTCTCTGCTTTGATATATGGGACAACTTTCTAATTATCTAATCTTCCCAACACAGAACAGAATGTATCCCAAAGTCAACAGACTCTCCAGCACAGAAAGCACTAGACCAAATGCTGGATAACCATTACTGTTAATGGAGATGTTCCATTGCCTTGGCCTCACATCTCTACCTGGAAACACTTTAGAAACACTCTGGGCCATGAACCACATTGAGATACCACCTCACACCAGTTAGAATGGTGATCATTAAAAAATCTGGAGACAACAGATGCTGGAGAGGATGTGGAGAAATAGGAACACTTTTACACTGTTGGTGGGAGTGTTAACTAGTTCAACCATTGTGGAAGACAGTGTGGCGATTCCTCAAAGACCTAGAAATAGAAATTCCACTTGACCCAGCAATCCCATTACTGGGTATACACCTAAAGGATTAGAAATCATTCTATTATAAAGACACATGCACACGTATGTTCACTGTGGCACTGTTTACAATAGCAAAGACCTGGAACCAACCCAAATGCCCATTGACGATAGACTAGACAAAGAAAATGTGGCACATATACACCATGGAATACTATGCAGCCATAAAAAATGATGAGTTCGTGTCCTTTGCAGGGATATGGATGAATCTGGAAACCATCATTCTCAGCAAACTGACATGAGAACAGAAAATCAAGTACCGCATGTTCTCACCCATAGGCAGGTGTTGAACAATGAGAACACATGGACACAGGGAGGGGAGCATCACACATTGGGGTCTGTTGTGGGGGGCCAAGGGAGGGACAGTGGGGGGTGGGTGGGGAGGTCAGAGAGGGATAACATGGGGAGAAATGCCAGATGTAGGTGACGAGGGGGATGGAGGCAGCAAACCACATTGCCATGTGTGTACCTACGCAACAATCCTGCATGATCTGCACATATACCCCAGAACCTAGGGCACAGTTAAAAAAAAAAATGCACATCATTAAATGCACCAAAAGAAAGAAAGAAAGAAAAGAAAGAAAGAAAGAAAGAAAAGAAAGAAAGAAAGAAAGAAAGAAAGAAAGAGAAAGAGAGAGAGAGAAAGAAAGAAAAAGAAAAGAAAAAGAAAGAAAAGAAAGAAAAAAAAGAAAAGAAAGAGAAAGAAAGAAAAAGACTGACTGACTGACTCTGGGCCTCTCTCTCTACCCATCTTCCCAGGAGAAGGGGAGGAGTGGCTGGGAGAAAGAACTAGGCCTGCAGTTCAGCTCCTGCTCCACCCTGCCTTGACCTGAATGCAAGATGCATGCATCCTATCTACTCTCAGCAGCATGGGGAGGCCTGCAATTGTTCAGCTGTGCAGCGACTGACGGTTAAGTCTATATGACTCAGGAATGAAAGAATGAAGTACTATCCTTTGTCACTGATCTTAAGTCATAGTCTCCTATCAGCTGTATCAGACAATATGTCAATTTCCATCTATCTATTTCTCAATTGGTTCCAAACTCAAACACAGAAGAGGGTGCCCTCTAAAACCTCAAGAACATCTGTGAGGAATATTTTCCTGGAAAAATGTTGGATCACATAACTCTAAAATTTCTGTATATGTAGAATTCAATGACTTACTTTTTAGATACTTCTAGGAACTTCGAACTTAAGGCCTCATTGACATTTCAATTTCAGTGAATCTAAAATTAAGTTTCTCTTTCCCCAAAACTAGTTCACTCTCCCAACATTGCTGCACATCATAAGTAGCACTGGCTTCACATTCATCAAGATTTAAAAGGTTGGCCAAGCACAGTGGTTCATGCCTGTAATCCCAGAACTTTGGGAGGCCAAGGCGGGCAGGCAGATCAGGAGATCAGGAGATCCAGACCAGCCTGGCCAACATAGTGAAACCCCATCTCCACTTAAAAAAAAAAAAAAATACAAAAAACTAGCTGGGATGGTGGCACGTGCCTATAATCCCACGCTACTCGGGAGCTGAGGCAGGAGAACTGTTTGAATCCATGAGGTGGAAGTTGCGGTGAGCCAAGATTGCACCATTGCACTCCAGCCAGGGCAACAAGAGCAAAACTCCATCTCCAAAAAAAAAAAAAGATTTAAAAGGTTAAAATTTCCAAGTTATAGGTAAATTGGAAACATCCTTATCATGATTCCAAATCAATGCCAACATCAGAGAGTGGTGGTTGAAAGCCTAGCTATGACTGCCATGACCTAGTGAGACTGTTGGGCAAAGAGAGGAGGCCACGGTGAACATCTGGAGGTGCAGTCAGACTAGGACCAACATCTGGATGTGAGGCGAGAGCAAGAAATCTGTCCTGAGGATAGAGAAATAATTCCCAGAGAAAAGAACCAGGAAATGTCATGCCACAGAAGCCAAAAAATAGATTCAAGAAAGAAGCAGAATCAAATGCTACTGAAAAAACAAGACAAGAAGGGAGCATAGGCAATCTGATTTGATGATTAAGAAATTCCTGGGACCTTCATGAGACCAAGTTTGTAATAGTAGAGCTGAAAAGAAAACATCATTTTTCACGCGATCATTCAACCAATATTTATTGAGCATCTAGAGATTGTGAATTCAAAGCAGGCACTGTCCCTGTCCTCAAGGTACATATAGTCCAAAAATAAAATAGAAAATAGGCCATTATAAGAGAGTAAAAAGTGTCTCAGGAGGGACTCTGGGAACAGAGAGGAAGGGTAACTAACCAAGACTGAAAGAGGGGACGAGGATCAAGGGTAGCCTTTCTGGAAGAGATGACATCTGAGCTGAGCCTAAGCAGGAGTAAGTCGAGTGAGGAAGAAGAGAAGAGAGCCTACACAGAGAGCACATGACGGGTGAAGGCATATGGCCAGAGAGGGTGCCTTGCACTTGGGTAACAGAGAGTGACTCCACATGGCCACAGCCAAGGGCTCCTCTGAAGCAATGATGGAGAATGAAGCTGAGAGGCAGTGGAGGCTAGAACCAGACTAATCTCCTGCAGCATGTTAAAGCCAACAGAGAGTTCAGGCAAGGTTTTAACCAGGAAGTGACATGAATAAAAGTGATCTGAGAAAGAAAATTCTGGTGGACAAATAAAAAATGAGTTGGGTGGTCAAAGTCAAGAGTCAAGAGTAGATGCTAGAAGACAATTTCAGTAGCTTTGAATTTAAGAGTAATGTCACTGATAGATAATGAGTGCCAGAGAGAATAGAGAGGAGAAAGAAAGTGAAATTACATGCTAAAAGGAAAAAAATATACAGTAGGGGGTAAAAAAGAAAAGTCAAAGATAATTTCCAAATTTTGGCTAAATCAACTGAGTAGATGATGGTGCCACTCATTGAGAAACAGGATACAAGAGAGAGGGTTGGAAAGGATATAGGGGAAAAGGAAGGTTGGAGGAAGAAAATGACTGAGTTCAATATTGGTAATGATTAATTGGCTTGTGCCTTGGGAACACCCAGGTAGAGACTGTTTAAAGCAGTTTTTGAGTGTCTCAGTGGGCAGGTGGGAGGTGATGTCAAGAAGTTTGCCAACACATAACAGGAGAAAAATACTTGTTCAAGAGAGAAGCAGCATTGTGAAATGATTTATAGGAAAGAAGTGAGTTGAACACATTTATAGACATGAAGGAATAAATCAATAGAAAAAAATAAATTTAAGAGAATGGGGCCAGGGAAGGCATGGGAAAGAGCAAGTCGGCAGTTCTCTCCCGTTTAATGTTACCTTGTAGTGCAATAAAAGGAGAGCTGTCTTTGCAACATACAACATGGACTCGAGTTAATTGATAAATTGCTTCAATGCAAATCACAAGCCACCTGAAACAGATGGTAAACTGCTAAAATAAATTAGGCTCCACCAACCATTCCAATGGAACATTGTATGGTATGGAAAGAAAAATACTTAGCAAGACAGGAAGCATGAGTCAGGAATAAGTGGTGAGCAATGTGAGTCATGCCTGTAAGATCAATAGAGAAGCTGGCTCTACGCCTGACTTCATTATTTCTGAGCCTCCTACCCTTCCAGTCACTCAGCCTCAATGCTGCCCTATCAGCCTCCTTACTCACTCTTTGGCTCCACATAGTTTGGGTCCCAGAATTCCGTTAATGCTTTGGTTCTCACATGGGTCCTTTCTTTTTATTTCCCACTAATGCTATCTTAGTGCTCACTCTTAAGAGAAATCCGTCTGCTTCCAGACTTCATCCAACCCCCTTGGCCCACACAGGACAGGGGGAGGGTGAAGGAAGAACAGGAAGGGGAAAGAACTGCTTTCTAAGTCTGCCATCATGTTTACTGACTTGCAGTGGTCCCACTGGTTAAAACCCATCTCCTAAGTGGATACTCAAGGCCTCAATAACATGGACCCAACCCACCTTTCCAAACACATCTTGTTACTCCCAACATAAATTCTCTATCATCCCCTTTTTACAAATGAGACAATTTATAAACAAAAAGATTAAGCAGCATGCCCAGCCACAGCTGTCACACAGCTAGTGACAGAATCAGCCACCCAGACTCCAGAGCACATTCTCTCCATTTCCACGTGGCTGCCTCTCACTGTGGTGTAGTTTTTTGTCTTTCATATGCTAGATCATTTTGCAAGGGTGGTCCTGCTAAAATTAATAGAACTGCTTCTGCAATTTAAAAGTCATGAAAACTTTAGATCAAAATCACTTGTAAACTTTTTCCTTTTTTGGGAGGGGGACAGGGTCTTGCTCTGTCACCCAGGCTGGAGAACAGCTGGCACAATCACAGCTCACTGCAGCCTCAACCTCCCCAGATTTAAGCAATCCTCCCACCCAAGCCTCTCGAGTAGCTGGGACTACAGGGCATATGCCACCACGTCTGGCTAAGTTTTGTATTTTTCATAGAGTTAGGGTTTTGTCATGTTGCCCAGGCCTGTCTCAAACTCCTGGACTCAGCAATCCACCTGCCTCAGCCTTCCAAAGTGCTGGGATTACAGGCATGAGCCACCATGCCTAGCCTGTAAACTCTTTAACATAGACAGCATTACTGATTAAGACTAAAGCGATGAAAGTGAGGTCTATAGGTACAGCAATGTTCCACCAAAAATAAACTATTCCCAAGGTGACTTCTAGATGTTTTGTTTCATTTGCTTTTTCACCCAAACCACAACTTAAGCCAACATCCACATACTTCCCTGATAGAGCAAGTGGCTACGGAACCTTTCCTTATCTGAAGTTCACACAGTACATAGCTATGAAACCTGGAACCACTGCCTGCATTGGTGAAATAAGGTCATACTGACCCTTGAGGTTATCAAAACATAGATCTGAAAAGTCACTGAGAATATTCTTTTGTTTTACAATTCTAAGTAATTTAATCAACAGCCCTTTTACAACGTGGTACTAGTTTTAATAGCTATCCAGGTTTCTTTTCTTCCCCAAGTGAGAAAATGAGTCATCAACACGGTAACATCTGAAGGTGATTTTATAACCGTTTGCAAGTTCACATGACATATATCTTTTATAAACAAGAAGTCATAGTTGTTTAAAATGAAAGACAACCCTAAAGCAACACTTACATTATTAAACTAATTAAGTAATTTTACATTTTAAGACAACTGCATTACTTAACTATATTATTTAGACTTTCCAAATTCATCAGCATAAGGCTTTTCTCTGTGTTGCTTGCCAAACTACACAGAAAGAAAAAAAAAACACTTGTATTTTCACAGAAAACAGTCTTTGCCAACCCTCCCACTAGCTCTAAGTTTGGCCAACAGTTTGACTGATAGTATATGAGCCCTACCATCTGCTAACTAAGTGTTTACTAATGGGTAAATGATACTAAGAAAAATGGTTGCAAAACAGAACCTGACTTGTTTTTATGAGTTGATGTAACTGAACCTAAAATGCAAGACTACAATTTGTTATGTGTATTCCAAGTAAGTTCAAATTGTATCTCAATCCAAATTGCTGGTTTCAATTATTCCTTCAAAACATTAAACAGCCTGTATATAAAAATCTCAATTTATTTAAAAAACTAACACTTCTAAACATTTTAAGTAAGATCAAATTCACATTACACTTTTGTTTATATGCCTTTCCTTCTCAAGTCCCTGAAAATTAGTGAACCAGAGATAAAATGCCATTTAAAAATGATTTAAAAAATTAACTTTGCAAATCCGTTACATTAATATGCCTAATAAACCCAACCATTCAAGACATTAGTCTTAGAATAATTAACTTCTATGTTTATGCTATTATATAAATTTACTCTTATTACTTGCACATTTTTAATGAACAGTCTGCACATTATTTGAATGGGGAAATTTTGAGGATATCTAAAAATAACACTGGGGGTTTTTTTTTTTCTGTCATAACAAGATTTAGTAACTTTAAAAGTTACCCTTGTGTTTTTAAGGGCAGGACAACTAAACAGATGCATAATATTCTTAATTATTGCTTTTTGTAATATTCTATTTCTCTAGAATCTATTAGTGAGACAAACCTGTTTAGTTGTCCTGTCCTTAAAATATTCTATTTATATTCTATTTCTAAAATAGAAATATATTTCTAAAATATATTCTGTTTTTTTAGAATCCTCCAAAAGGAAAAAATAGGAAGATATAGAGGCTATAAGTTTACCCAAGGACACAGAAAAACCAGATCCTGCCCTCAGTTTCGTAGTTGTCTGACTTTGGAGATATGAACAAAAGTTCTCTGAAAAATAATTTAGAGAAGACTTTATTCCAGTGAACAGTTTGCAAACAGGGAAGACACAGCCTTCTGTGGAAACAGGAGGTACATTCCAGAAAATAAAAGGAGGGTTTCACTTTTATAGTGAAAGTTCCCACCAAGGTTTCCACTGAGGTCCTCTTATGTAAACACAGGATTCAAACTTGCTTAGTTCTGATTGGATGACATTTTATGAGTTCTGATTGGTCAATGGCACTGACTTCTGATTGGTCAATGAAGGCTACATTCTATTGGTTGGTGCTGGCCATTTGGACAGAAACAGCTTTGAAAATCCCAAAGTTAAGCAGATGTGTGGGTTTTCAGGGAACTCAGAGTATGTGTATGAGCTCTAGTCAGCAAATGGCTGCTTGACTTCATTTTAAATTTAGGCCCAGTTAGGTACTCAAGATTCATCTTGAGAGATTGACTCTTTCAGATTCACATATAAAATTTATCAGATCCTCAACTGTCCCTCTTGTAAAAGGTAAAAGCTGCCACAAACATCTATCTCTAAGCTGTCTTCTAGATTGATCATTCTATAGTTTGAGCACTCTGGCAGACTCTACAAATCTGGGCCCCCCTCAAGGGCTCTACTTTATTTCCCATGAGCAGGAGGGAAGCTGGGGTGAAAGAAGGCATTGAAAGCATAGTCATAATCCATAACATAATACCATAAAGTAATGCTTAAAATGCAAAAAGTGTCAATGATTTCCACTGTTAACATTTCCTAGCAATTCTACACATTTCTCATATTCTGAAATGGTTTTCCCAAAGTGAACCTAAAACTTAGATTAATCCGAACTCTTTGCTATTAGTTTAGGGTGTGGTGGGAAAATGGAGGTGGGGTAGATTTAAAGATCAAAGGCCAAGAGAGCTGAAATTGCCCAAGGTCATATTGCCAGTAAATGGTAGAGACTGGATTTATACCCAGTTCTCCCCGAGTCCTGAGTCTGGACTTTTAATCAATATATTGTCAAACTAAAAGACTGATGATGAGAAAATATGTAAGTTCATAGTTTGTCATAACTGTTGATATTTCCACATAGAAGCTTTTCTAGGCCCTGGATCCCATTATGAAATGATTTGCCAACTGTGGGTGCTGTGGTTCTTCAGTAGTTTGCGTTTTCGGTCTCTGAATTGTTCACCACAGGAGACTGGGATACGAAAGAGCATTAGAACAGAGTTTCTTTGCAGCACTGATATACTGCCTTATTAAATACTTGCTCACTTCTTATCTGCTGTGATTGTTCCTTTGTCGTTGTTTGGCTTTTTTACTGCAACCCACACATCTTCTGGCAAGGAAAAAATGCCCTTTTAAATATTGATGACTGGCAGTTCAAATCCACATTCAGTGAGACAGACTATACTGATTAACTCAAACTCCACCCAAAGTCTTCTCCTCCCTAGCAGTTTAGCATGGCCTTGTGACAACATTCTAGCCTAAAACACATCAATGAAATTCTTGACTGTGGGAATTTGGGCAAACTCTGGATTTCCTCATAAACAAATCAACAAACATCTTGCTTTTACCACTGTGTTTTTTCCCCTTTCTGGCCTGGTAAATGAACATGAGGTTGGAGGTAGACTAGACATATTGCAGTCATAAGACAAGCAAAAAGATCCTAAGGACTGTGGACTAACAAGATAGAAAGACTTCACTTTCATTGGTATTGTGGATGACCAGCCTTGTACTGCCTTTCTTGGCACATTGTGTAATATGAAACAGCCCTTATTTAAGTCTTACCATTAGTTACATTTGCTTATATTGGTAGTTGAAGACAGTGCTCACTTTGAGAATTACTAGACCCAGAGATCCGTAAAAAAGAAAGATGATGTGTTTGCAAAAAACATGAAGCCTTAAGATTTTCCAAAACTTTATCCCTTTATTTTTCTGTTTCAACCAGCACTAGAATGTTTTTATAGTTATTGAAACCTTGCCATTTATGTCTATTGATCAATAAACTGTTTAGAGATTTGACTTTCAGACACAAAATAAATGGCCTGGGGAAAACATTCATGCTTTTATTATAAATCTGCACCATCTTTCTTACTAGATTAGAACACCATGAAGTAATTTTTTTTAATTGATACATAATAGTTCTACATATTTTGAGGGTACATGTGATATTTTACTATATGCATACAATGTATAATAATCTAATCAGGGTAACTGGGATATTCATCGTCTTTAACATTTAGCTTTTCTTTATATTGGGAACACTCCAATTCTTCTCTTCTAGCTATTTTTAAATATACAATAAATTATTAACTATAGTCACCCAACTGTATTATCAAACACTAAATCTTATTCCTTCTACCTAACTGTATTTTTGTTCCCATTAACTAACCACTTTCTATCCCCTCTATACTCCATACCCTTCCCAGCCTCTGGTAACCACCAATATATCCTCTACCTCCATGAGATCTGCTTTTTTAGGTCCCACAGTGAATGAGAACATGCAATATTTGTCTTTCTGTGCCTGGCTTATTTCACTTAACAGAATGACCTTCAGTCCCATCCATATTGCTGAAAATGACAGAATTTCCTTTTTTTATGCCTAATTCATATTCCATTGTGTACAAATACCACATTTTCTTTATCCATTCATCTGTTAATGAATACTTAGGGTGACAGACACTCTTGGCCATTGTAAATACTGGTGCAATAAACATGGGAGTGAGATATCTTGGATATGATATGCTGATTTCTTTTCTTTTGGATTTATACTCAACAGTGATATTGCTGGATCATATGGTAGTTCTATTTTCAGTTTTGTTAGGAACCTCCACATTGTCTTCCATAAGACTGTACTAATTTACATTCCAACCAAGTGTATGAATGTTCCCCTTTCCCTGCATCCTCATAAGCATCTGTTATTTTTTGTCTTTTTGATAAGAGATGACATTTCACTGGGCTTTTGGTATGCATTTCCCTGATGATTTGTGATGTTTAACATTTTTTCATATACTTGCTGGCCATTTGTAGGTCTTCTTTTGAGAAATGTCTATTTAGCTCTTTTGCCTATTTTGAAATCAAAATATTTGTTCTTTTTGCTATTAAGTTCCTCATATATTCTGGTTATTAATCCCTTTTCAGATGGGTGGTTTGCAAATGCTTTCTCCTATTCTGTTGGTGGCCTCTTCACTTTGTTGACTGTTTTCTAATCCATGAGCATGGACTATCTTTCCAATTTTTGTGTGCTCTCTTCAACTTCTTTCATCAGTGTTTCACAGTCATCCTTCTGGTGACCCTTCACTTCTTTGGTTAAATTTATTCCTAGATATTTTATATTTTTTGCAACTATTGTAAATGGGATTGCTTTCTTGATTTCTTTTCCAAACTATTTGCTGTTGACATATATAAATGCTACTGATTTTAATATGCTGATTTTTTTTTATCCTGCAACTTTACTGAATTTGATTATCAGTTCTATTTTTGGTGGAGTCTTTAGGTTTTTCTAAATATAGTATCAGGTTGGGTTCAGTGGCTCATCCCTGTAAGCCCAGCACTTTGGGAGGCTGAGGCAGGAGGATTGTTTGAGTCCAGGAGTTCGAGAGCAGCCTGGGCAACATGGCAAAATCCCATTTCTACAAAGAAAAATAAAAATAATTAAAATTTAAAATATATCATGTCCTCTGTGAACAAGGATAACTTAACTTTTTCCTTCCTAAGTTGGATGCCCCTTCTTTCTTTCTTTTGCCTAGCTGCTCTGGCTAGGACTTCCAGTACTATGTTGAATACAGGTGGTGAAAGTGGGCATCCTCCCGTATTCCTAATCTTAGAGGAAAGGCTTTCAATTTTATTTCGTTCAGTATGATGTTAGCTGTGGGTTCAACATATACAGTCTTTATTTTTTGAGATTTGTTCCTTCAACACCCCATTTGTTCAGGGTTTCCATCATAAAAGCATGTTGAATTTTATTAAATGCTTTTTCAGCATCTGTTGAAATGATCATATGGTTGTCCTTGATTTTGTTAATAAGATGTATCATGTTTATTTATTTGTGTAGTTTGAACCATCTTTATATCTCTGGGATGAACTCCACTTAATCATAAAGAATGATCTTTTTACCATGTTGTTGCATTCAGTTTGCTACTATTTTGTCGAATATTTCCGCATCTATGTTAATCAGGGATATTAGCCTATAGTTTTGTCTGTTCTGTCCTTGTCTGGTTTTGGTATCAGGATAATGGTGGCCTCATAGAATAAGTTTGAAAATATTCCCTCCTCTTCAATTTCTTGGAACAGTTTCAATAGAATTGGTATTAATTATTCTTTAAATATTTGGTAAAATTCAGCAGTGAAGCCACCAGGTCTGGCTTTCCTTTATGGGTCACTTTATATTACTGCTTTAATCTCATTACTTGCTATGGGTCTGTTTGGGTTTTCTATTTCTTCATGGTTCAGTCCTGATAGGTTGCACGTACCTAAGAATTTATCCCCTGTCTTCTGTTTTCCAGTTTGTTGGCACAGATGTTCACAATAGTCTCTAATGATCCCTGGTATTTCTGTGGTATCAGTTGCAATGTCTCATCTTTTGTCTCTGATTTTATTTGGGTATTCTCTTTTTCTTAGGCTAACTAAAGATTCGTCCATTTTATCTTTTCAAAAAAACAACTTTTTGTTGTGTTGATTATTTGCATTTTTTCAGTCTTAATTTATTTCTGCTCTGATCTTTATTATTTCCTTTCTTCTACTAATTTGGAGTTTGGTTTGTTCCTGCTTTTCTAGTTTCTTGAGTTGTATCATTAGGTTATTTGAAATGTTTCTATTTTTTTAATATAAGCATTTATTGCTATAACCTTCCCCCTTAGCTCTGATTTTGATGTATACCATAGATTTTGATATGTTGTTTTGGTGTGTTTTTATTTTCATTTTTTTAATTTAAGATATTCTAAATTTTTCATCTTAATTTCATCATTGACCCATTAATTACTCAGGAGTATGTTGTTTAATTTCCATGTGTTTGTATAGTTTCCAAAGTCATGTTTAGGCTGGGCATGGTGGCTCACACCTGTAATCCCAACACTTTAAAAGGCCAAGGCAGGTGGACTGCTAACGCAGGGGTTACAGACCAGCCTGGCCAACAGAGCAAGACACTGACTCTATTTTTTCAATTAAAAAAAAAAATGAAAGAATTTTTTAAAAACAACAAAAAACCAAAGTTGCTTTTGTTGTTTATTTCTAGTTTTATTCCATTGTGATCAGAAAAGATACTTGATATAATTTCAACTTTTTGGCCGGGCACGGTGGCTCAAGCCTGTAATCCCAGCACTTTGGGAGGCCGAGACGGGCGGATCACGAGGTCAAGAGATCGAGACCATCCTGGCCAACATGGTGAAACCCCGTCTCTACTAAAAGTACAAAAAATTAGC